>JBBPCW010000027.1:4927937-4940018 GCA_037974425.1 Phenacogrammus interruptus | reverse complement strand
ACACACACACACACACACACACACACACACACACACACACACACACACACACACACACACACACACACACCTCCTGTACGGCTTTGCTGTAGCTTACACCCTGTCATAACAGGGAAATATCTCACTGATTGTGAGATTATTAGGTTTTAAGAACAGTATCCTTAATCAGTCTCACTTATTTCAAACCACAAAAGAACTCAAGGAGTTCCTGATCAGGATATTTTGTCATTATTGTGTCAATAGATAGATGTTAAAGCTTGGAAAAAACTACACTATATGAACTAAAGTATTGTGATGCTAGACCATTATACCCAGCAGGACTTACAATTATTGCATTCAGATACATGGAGTTGGTCCTCCTTTGCAGCTATAACAGCTGTCCACAAGATTTCAGAGTTTCTGTGGGAATTTATGCCCATTCACTCTATAGAGCACTAATGTTGGACGAGGAGGTCTGGTTCACAGTCTCTGTTCCAGTTCATCCCAAAGGTGTTGGATGGGGTTGAGGTCAGGGCTCTGTGTGGCCAGACAAGTTTTTTCACACTGAACTCATCCAGCCATGTCTTTATGGAGCTTGCTTTGTGTGCCCACAATGCTGGAAGCATGGTGTTGTCCAAAATCTCTTGGTCTGCTGAAGCATTAAGATTTCCCTTCACTGGAAGTAAGAGGTCTAGCCCAAACCCTGAAAAATACTTTCCCCAATTTTTTTGTCCATATAGTGTACTTTATACAGTGAGATCAACTGATTTAGAAGACCAAAGTAAGATTTCGCTGAACCGTTTAAATGATGATCTTAATATAATCATAGATATATTGTGGATCACCAGACGAGTGTTAGATATTTAGCAAGCTATTAAGTGCTGAAACAGTTTTTGAGTGCATTTAAAGTTAAAGAACAGTCCAGAATTTGACACTGCATCACCACACAACCAGTTAAGAGGATCTGGCCTGCACTGTTACTATTCTTTCTTATAAAACATTATTTTGCATTATTCTTTATTAATAGTTGTTCACTCAGAATTTAACAAGAATGAAAATCTGCAGTGTATGAAATAAATGGATAAGTGGTAAAAAACCTGTGGTGTCCAAAAACTTTTGACTGGGAGTGTAAATCCCGCAGTAACACTGAAGGATCTGTCTTGATTCAGAAGGTAACCGTTTTTGACTGGGTGGTCTATTCATTTGGTGTCTTTATTTTTGTGCTCTTAATTCATGTTTAGCTTTTTTTGCTCCATTGAATAGTTTCATTCCATGTTAAGCTTTTTTGAAGAATTAAGGTTGATTTTATGTAGGTGATGGCACTGATGGTGAGGCTTTCACTTACCCTGATATTTCTCACAGCAAGGCCTAAAGAGGCACTCTCTCTCTCTCTATCAGAGTGTGTGTGTGTGTGTGTGTGTGTGTGTGTGTGTGTGTGTGTGTGTGTGTGTGTCTCCCTCCCTCTCTATCTGTTGGTGTGCGTGTGTTTCTCTGTACGTACGTCTCTCTCCCTCTCTCTCTCACTCACAGTGTGTTTGAGTGTTTCTTTCTGTGTGTCTGTGAGTGTGTATGTGTGTTTGTCTGGCTGTGTGTGTGTGCGTGTGTATGTGTGTTTGTCTGGCTGTGTGTGTGTGCGTGTGTGTGATAGAGAGAGAGCTTTTGACGGTGTGTGTGAGTGTATGTTTGCCTGAGTCTGTGTGTCTGCGTGCGTGCGTGCGTGCGTGCGCGTGTCTCTGCCTCCTCGCGGGACCCGTCCTGCTCCCCGGTTACCCACACTCCCCCGCGCCAGGGCAACATGGAGGAGCGGAGGCTGGTGGTGCGCGCGGTGTGTGTAGTGTGAGGCGCGCGGCGCGCGGGGGAGGGCCGGAGGGAGCGCGACAGAGATCCGGAGAGAAGGAGAGGAGAGGAGGAGAGCGGGGGGACGCCACGGGACCGCGCGCGGCCATGCGCCGGTAAGGGTCTCGGGGATCTCGGGGGGCTGCGGGACGGCGCGAGACAACAAAAGCGCTAGCGTTAGCCACTTAGCATCAGGGTCGCTCGCGCCGCTGCAGCACGGAGCTCGCGCTCTCAGTCTTGCGCTCCGGGTTTATTTACTGTGTATTTGTTGGTGTTTACAGATCTCTCTTTATTTACTGCACCCTCCAACTCACCGGATTTATACAGCGTGCACGAGACATCCGCTTTTTGCATGACGCGTGCTCCCTCTCTCTCTGTGTGTGATCCTCTATCTTTCTGTATCCATCTATATATTCCCCTCTGTCTATCTATACACCTCTCCACTCCCCTTTATTTCTTTCTTTTTTTTCTCTGTCTATCTCTCCATTTCAACTCTTCATAACCTCTCTCCACATCTCTCTTTCTACCTCTCTCTCTCCCCATCTCTCTCTACCTCTCTCTCCCCCCTCTCCATTCTCGTTATTCCTCTCTATCCCTCTATCCCGTTTCTCTCTTCATCCTTTTCTCCATTCCTCTCACTATATCTCTCATTCTCCTCTCTCTGTTTCTCACTCGCTTTCTCTTACTCTATATCTGTGTATATATAAGTTTATTTCTGTTTGATTCACTCTTTATTCTTTATCTCCATTTCCCATTTCTCACCATACCTTTCTCTATTTCTCTACCTATATACATCTCTTATATATAGAAATTCGTCTCTCTCTCTCTCTCAACTAAGCTTTATTGTCATGAATTACATTATTGCCAAAAGCAATCAAAAATGTAGAGATAATCCAAAACATAGAATACGTACATTATCTCTCTTTCTCTCACTATACCTCTCTATCACTATATACAATATATCCCTCATATGTATATATAAATCTGTTTTATATATCTGTCTCTGTATTTCTAATTCACTCTATGTATTTATATATCTTTCTCTATCTCTCTCCCTCTCTGTATCGCTCTCTTTGTGCTCGCTTAATTTATCTTTAGCTTTGTAGCTGTTAGCTGTTAGCATGGCTGTCCTGGGCCTGTGTATTCTGACCGTGCGGCTGTTACTAAAACTCTCAGTGGAACATTAAGTGGACCCTACCGGACCGGGCTGGACTGGGCCCTTGCTCCTCTCCCTGGGCTGGCTGCGGGTCGGTGGACCACCGGGCTGGCCGAGTCAGGCTACCGCGTCAGGCAACAATGCACAAAGAACCGGAGCCTGGATGAGTCCTGTTAGGGTTCAGGACTAAACATGCTCCCTCACGGCCGCTGCAGGGTCTGGAGCTCAGGGAATGCTTCCTGTAGCGCGTCCCTGTTTTCAGGTTCATTAATGTGTGGGTTTGTTTACTGCTGTGGACTGAAGAGCATAAACAACGTGGCATAATGCTGGTCTGGCATGTAAGTAGTTAGTACAGAATATATACTGTAATAACTTACTGTTAGAACTGTTATTTACTGTACCGGCGTACTGTAACTTGGTGTTAGTACTGTTGTATACTGGACTGGCGTACTGCTGTACGTTAGTACGCTTAAACTGTACTAACCTTCTGTTCTAACAGTTGGTCCTATTATACCTTACTGACTTAGTGTTAGTGCAGTTAGTACTGTTATATGCTGTCCTAACCTACTGTTAAATGTTTGTACAGTTGTTGCTGTTGTTCTGTTATTAATATGCGGTTGCAAATATCATACCTGTGGGATTAATAAAGGGTTATTTTACAAGCAGGGTAGGCAAAATAGTTTCATGATGTATGACATTGAACTTTGATAAGTCAGGAACAGTAGTGTGAAAAGGCAATGATTTTTTAGTCAACAGTTAATGCACTACTACAGTAAAGCCATTGAAGAGGCCTGCTTATGCCCCCTTTTGCCTATTAATGATCTCCACATAGTGCTTAGTTGAGCATGTTGGGATATTCATTATAATGATAAATCTCCCACCACTGATTACTCCAAACTGTAATGTGGATTCAGCTGAATTTGAGAGAAATGTTGCAAGAATGAGTTCCCGGTGTGTGTAGATCCCATTGGTCCAGTAGGCATGGTTGAATTTGCATTCCTTCAAAGTAAAAGGGTACCCAAATCTGCTCATGGAGGGTTTTTGTCCAGCACAGGTTTTTGACTGCCCTGCTCAAACACACGTGTTTCTTTCTTCTTTTCTTTTCTTTTCTTTGTTTTTTTGCAATCTTGAAAGCTTCAATGAAGCGCAAGGCTTCATCAGACTTGAATGAGAAACTTGCTGAGTCAGGATGGTTCACAGTGGTGACGAATGGAACCAGATGTCCTGAAACTTTTTAATCGATTCATGGTGTAATGGCACAGACAGGGCATTGGAAGGGTAAATGATATCTAGAAAATGGATTTTGTTAAATGTAACTGTCTTACAATCAACATTAATATAAAGCCTCTAATTTTTAGGGATGCACCGATCGATCGGCCAGTGATCGGAAACGGACTATTTTCGGCCTGATCAGTGATCGGCCAATCACTCACACGTATTGCAGATATCAATCCGATCTTTTTTCAGGGGGTTTATTTATTTATGTATTACATTTTATTTATTTAATTTTGTTAAGAAAATGTATGAAAAAAAAGCTTTATATTAAAGAAAATTAGATTTTTGTTTGTATTTGCTGTAGAACTGCCACCATCTTGTGTCATTTGCGTCGTTGTTGTCTACTACATGCAGCAGCCCTAACTTTCTGTTATCTGGGGGGAAAAATTGGTATTGGAAAAATCGGTATCGGGCGATCACACTTACAAACAATTGGTAATCAGAATCGGCCAAGAAAATTTCAATCGGTGCATCCCTATAATTTTTATTTGAAAACATTGTAATGAAATGCGCCTGAGAGCAAAATAGTTTTCACACCACTCTTACTGATTGAATAATGCAGACATTTTGAAACATTGGTCTGTTCTGAAGGTGGTGGATCAGAGGAGCACAGATTGATTTCCCTGCTCGAACACACCTGGTCCAACTCGCCTGTTAATTGTCAGGTTTAGTAAGTAAAACCATCATACTGTTCTGGACCTCGGCCCTCCAGGACCAGATCTGGGCTCCTCTGCTCCACAGCCTTCAGAACAGACCTAAATAATTCATCACCATTGACTGGTTTTTCCTAAGAGTAATCCATACACATCACTGACGATTCATCTGAGTGTGCGTTTGCAGCAAAATCCCCAGTGTAGAATGAACACCTACAGCTGAATCATAAGTGACTATCATCTTCATTTAAAGGAGATTTTTCAAAATTTCAGCCTAATTAAATAGCTCTGGATGTAAACAGTTGCGCAAAATAGTTGGATGTGAGTCAGGATTATTTATAGTAGGGATGCACCAAAATGATTTTTCTTGGCAGAAACCGAAATTGAGCAAACACTTGGCAGAAAACTGAAATACCGAAAGAAATTACACCAATTTTTGTAAAGTCAACATTGCAATTGCATAAATTAATATTCATGGTGAAAAGAATATATCTGTTATAAAACTCTTTATTCAAAACAAGTGCTTTAAAAACTGTTGAAAGATAAAAACATTCTCTGTAGGCCTTTAACATTTTTTTTTAAAAAAAGACTGGCATAGTCCATATATTAACTGTAATCACTGGAAAACTTTTTTGCCTTTTCAAAAACACAGACGGAGTGGGTGTGCTCGAAGTGTCTCGCCTCTTCTCTGCCTCATTCTCTGCATGGCGATCGGGATGTTTTGATTTTATATGATAAATTAATCCCGATGTTGAGAAAGTCTTTGTGGATGCCTCCCCACTAGAAATTTTGGCATTCACTGTGTCTTTCTTGGTTTAATTCATATTAATATGACGAAATATACTAAAAACGAAAGAATGCATACAAATAACACTATTCTGTAAATACTGATTTTATATTTAGTATATTAGTGTGTTCCTTGTGGAAGTCCAGTATCACTTGTGGTTTTCATCAGAAACCTGGTTTGTATCAGTCAGTACTTAATTAAATTAAATCAGGAGCTGCTGATGGAATTTCACAAATCCAGACAACGGCTGGAGGAACCGAGGAGGAATCTGGAGCCGAACCCTTGTTCTCCTCACCAGTTCCCAACATATCAACTACTTTTACAAGCAAAACCAATCTTGATACCTTTTACTGCTAATATTTGTTTGTATTTATCCTAATGTTCGCTTTGCTAGCACAAAGAAACTATCACACGCTGAAAAAAATGGATTTAAGGTTTTTGCACCGTGCTGTATTACAGATAACAATCCAGTCAAAGTGAGTTTTGTGGTGAACCTGTTCAGAAACAACTTGCTTGATTTCCAAAGCTACACACAGGAGATAATTGTTGGCCTCTTACACTAACAGGCTCTTAGGCTCGCCATGGGCTGAACATCTGTGTTTGTGTTGATAACACCTCCTTAATCCCTAATGTTCAAAATAGAACCTGCTGAAAGAACGCCAACCGGTTTTTGCAGCGCATCTGAGTTTAGTCCACGGCCTTCATGTGTTCTGCGGTTTCTTCTGGCCAAGAGTGAGATTTAACTCCACTAAGCTGGGAGGTATTTTATGTCTTCCTCCGTTCGGCCTTTGAAACGCCGTATCTCAGACGTGCATGAGAAACCCTCGTTTTGAAGGGCGAGCTCTTGATGAGCTGGACGCCATCATGTCAAACAAGCTTAGTTCTCCACCTGAAACGTGTGCGGCATGTCTCAGCCAGTAGCAGAGCTCCATGATATGAGCAACATATCAGTATTACAATATTACTGCTTCATATTGCAACACCTTGAATGGCTAAAAATTAAACTTTTGTTGGATTACATGAGGACCTCGGCTGATCAGAACACTCAGTAACCCACCTGGAGGTGTGATTGGTCGCCCTGTCAGAAACAATGATTGGTGTGATTTCAGTATTGCGAGACGGATATTGCGATAACGATTAGGTTAGATATATTGTGTAGCCGTAGCCAATAGGTTTGTGTGGTGTTCGCTGGTTGAAAGGAGTGATGAGTGTTCGGTAGTGTTTATCTGTACCAGTGCTGCAGAAGGCCACTTTCAGCCTGTGGTCAAACACTGGGCCACAAATCCGCTAAAACAGGATAAACAGGCGCACTAGTCCGGCCCATTAAGATCCACTCGCTCAGATATTCACTGGTTATGCATTCTTTAAAGCAGAATTCCACCCATTTTCCTAACGCTATGTGTAATTAAATTGATAAGATGTGAACAAAGTCAGTCAGAGGAGTTTGAAACTTTGTCTAAAATCCTTTTTAAATATGTGTATACACACACACACACACACACACACACACACACACACACATGATTTATTATGCTGCCTATGCCACCCTGTCTAAAAATGGTAGCGCCGCCCCTTTAAGTTAATACAGTTTATACAGTTTTTATTAAGTTTATAACACTGATGGTGAGAAATAGGCAAATATTCATAATCAGAGAAAAATATATTTTATTTAAGTGAGAAGAGTCTAGACAGACAGATAGATCTTTAGAGGTGCATAGTGCCATTTTATACAGTCAGGTTCTAACTCTAAGAAATGCTACCTTGGAGCTTAGAATCTGAACATTTTATTGATCCTAGAGTAGGGGTGTCTAACTTACCAGCCTGGAGGGCTGGTGTCCAGCACAGTCTGATGGTAGTTCTCCTCAAACACATTCACTAAACCTGACAATTAACTGGCGAGGTGAACCAGGTCTTCCTGAGCAGGGAAATCACCAAAACGAGCTGGACCACGGCCCCCCCAAAACCGGAGTTGAACACCCTTATACTAGAGGAAATTGCTCACCTAACAACGACTAGCAACATACACTCATATTAAGAGTTTTTAAGATATTAATCACCGTAAAACCAGTGACCTGAACGTGAGAGTACAGATAAACCAGTGTCCAATACAGGATAGCACAAATAAGCCCACTTCCCTAATGCTAGGTCTGTGTGTTCGCTGGGTGGGAGGAGTGATGGGTGTTCAGTAGTGTTTATCTGTACCAGTGCTGCAGACGGCCAGTTTCAGCCTGTGGTTAAGCACTGCTCCACAAATCTGCTCAAATAGGATAAACAGACGCACTAGTCCGGCCCATTAAGATCCACTCGTTCAGATCTTTACTGTTAATTGATGTAATACTTTTTGTTTAAAATTTGTAGTAATTGATATGATTCTGATAGTGCAGCACCAATAGGAATCTCAGTCCCTGAACTTCTGTATTTGAAGTAACCTTCAGTTTTTGCATTTTTGTGACGTGATGATTGATGGTCGTGTCAGTCAGTAAGCGGTTTAACTGAAACTATATATTTTTTGACTATAAAATGACAGGAGTCATGTAGCAGTTATTTCCTAGTAACATTTTAATATTTCCTAGAATCACTTGAAAATGCAATTATGAATACAGTGACCCTACGTACCTTATTAATCGTATTTATTGCGTCTGCGCCGGAAGCGTGACATTTACTTTAGGTGTCTTTCTTTCTGTCTCACTCCTCCTCTTTCTGTTTCTGTTTGTGATTGTCTGTATGTTTCTCTCTCTCTTTGTGTGTCTGTATCTCTCTGTCTATCTCTCTGTCTCTCTCTCTGTATCCTTCTCTTTCTGTGTGTTTGGGGGGGGGGGGTGGCGGGTGAGAGCAGCTGAAGTGTGAGCATGTGAGCTGCTCCCTCTCTGTCTGTCTGACCCACCAGCCTGTGTGATTAATGCAGCTAAGCACTTAATGGTTGGATCAAAGAGTGTGCGGCTGCCGTCCCTGAGGACCAGAGTGGCCCCGTCGCACAATCTGCTCTTAAAGAAACGTGTGTGTGTGTGTATGCGTGTGTGCGTGCTTAAAGTAATTTCAGTAGGATTCATCATGAAATGTTTTCGAGTATCAGATTGCAGTCCTTAATCAGTTGATTCTGATTCTTTGACTCTGTCCTAGATCTTATCTTGTAATGTTAACTGGTGGTAATTACTGATCATGAGTGACTTTTGCTTTTGGAAAGGTTGTATCAAAATGGACAATGATCATAGTAATAGCATAAATAATTACAAAATAATAATGAAAACAATGCCCTCCTTATTGTTCTGTTTGGTGATGTAACCTAGTCAAAAATATTGATAAGCAGTACTGTGCTATTTGTTTATATTTTGGTTTGAATCATCTTGTGAAAATACTATTTAATACCTGTCTTATCTTAGTCATATTGAGTAGAATAAAGTAAAGAAACTGGATCAGTTGTTTTACCGTGACAGGCTGCAAAGTGCCTAAAGATACAAGGAATCTAGAAAAATGAGTTCCAAACACTCAGTAGTGTTCCAAACACTACTGGTGCTTCAGCACCACCAGTATACTGATCACTGCCTGATCATCTGGACTCATCTGCTCCTGTTTCTTCACTGGTTCAGGACTACAGTTAGATGTTTTTTGTTCTGCTGGAATGATGCATACGTAGTTTCACTGTGTGGATTAACAAACAAAAAACATTCCTCTGAAACTGGTCCAGTTCAGGGACTGGACTGAAAATCTTTGGAAACTAAATATGTAGAACTAAGGTGTGGCTCAGGACTGCGTGTATTTATCTATATACAGTAACCTCCCGTTAAAAGGGGTTTAGCAGTCATGGCTTTAGTCTCTCTCTAATTTTTTTCTGATAACCGAAATAATACCTTTACACGGAAACTCCAGATATCCTCCACATTTTTCTTTTGTGACTTCAGGGCCTTGTTTGCCATGCCCCTGCCCCCCCCCCCCCGTCCTCGTACTGGTTGTTTGTGTTTGGCCACGGCGGTTAGCAAGGCAATCAGACACTTGAACAGAATGAGTCTCCATTGTTCAGCACCGCCCCAAACATAAACAACCAGCATGAAGACAAGGGGCATGGTGGACGAGGACCGGACATCACAGTCAGCTGTGGTTTGAAAGTAGCCAATTTATTTCTCCCTTTAATTAATTTCCACTGTGAAGCGTCTCAAGTGTTCTTGTGTTTTTCATTTTGTTCTTATTGAAGCACTTTATTTTTGTAACTGTTGATTAAATTATTACTGTATTTACATGCTTATACCAAATAAAACAACAACACATACCAAAGAAAACACACATGCATGAATTACAGTGCAGTCTACAGGGGTAATAATGGTTTAGAATGAAATGTGTGTTTTGGGAGCATATTTGTGGTTTACACTATAAAAATAGGCTTTGTAGCCATATCACAACATCGCTGTTTTTCACTATATGTGGGTGCTCTTGGACCGTAACCCCCTCAATATGCAGGGGTTTACTTATATATAATGTTCCTTGAGCTTCTTGACTTCTTTACTTCCCTAACTCTCCTTAATTCCAACTTGTTCTGTTTTTATAATCGTGTATTTCTCTCTGTCTGTCTTTCTCAGGATGAGAGTGGTGCCCCGGTGTTGAAGACTCCCTCAGTCTCTGTTCCAGTGTAAGAGTCCCTCTGCTCTGTGTGAGAGTCTTCACCAGTCACCATGAGTCTCGGCGGAATGGAGCCTGGTTTCGGCCCGGGCATGCTCATGTTCAGCCACCTGCCCCCGGTCACTAGCTTCACCCGCCTAGCCAGCCAGACCGTCATGGCCGACCTGCAGCCGCATGAGATGATCCTGAAAAAGGAGCGGGACTCGCCGGACTGCGGAGGAGGAGGAGGTGGCGGCTTGGTTGGCATGGGGTTAGGTGGTGGAGGTCCTGGAGGAGGCATGATGGGTGGTGTAGGCGACTATGTACACACCATGGGCATTAAGCAGGAGAAGGTGTCAGAACATGACTACAGATTACCTTTGTACCCGACTGCCGGAGCTGGAGGAGGTGGAAGGAGTTCAGGAGAGCTGATGGAGATGTCATTGGGCAACCATCAGAACCTTCTGGTACACGACCTCAGCCTGGGAAATGTAAGTGCATGTGCAAATGGTTGAAATTGTCCACTTTTAGTTACTTCATAATAACAGGTCAGTACAGACCCCACCTTCAGACTTTTTCAAAATCTTACTACAAGAAAACATGATATTTAAAATAAGTGTAACTGACTGGTAATTAATATTTTAGTAGCACAATTAGCCACAAAGACTCAGAAGAAAACATTTCAGGTCTGCCTTTAGTGCACTGAAATTCACTTTTTGGGTTGATCATGAAAAAAGGATAGTATCAGTCAGTTCTTCAACATTACACAATTTCTTCTGGTTTGTTTATCGTTGGTTAATTGTCCATCATAATTGTGGCAAAATTAAACCCAATTCAAAGAAAAGCGAAAAAGTTATAAGAATTATGCCTTGGCCTCCACAGTCTCCAGATCTTTCTTCCATTGAGCTGCAAGAACAAGCTGTACAGACAAGTTCGAAGTGAGCTGTCAGGAAAAGAGACAGAACGGTTTGTGTGCTTGGAAAGCTGCTGGGAAGGTTTGGGCAGTGTTGTGAACGAACACGTTCAAGGAATGGCGTTTTTCGTGAACGCTGAACTGAACGAATCAGTTCACAAATGATGACGTCCGCTCTCACGAGACTGAAGCAGCTCACGTTTTACGTTTGCTGATTACAGTCTCCCCTCCTGTTATCCTATATCCTCACGTGATTGGTCAGAAGGCGGCCATGATGCCAATCAAAACAAAGTCTTGCTGTGCGCAGAGCTGAGCCACAGAGAGAGAGCTGAGCAGCGAAAGGATAAAGAAGGGGGTTCGGCTCTCACTTGATGGTAGTCGGCTCTTTTGATTCACCACAAAGCATCGACTTTTAGAGCGCATGACACTTTACTACTGATTACACGTTAGCATGGCTGGTGCAAGGAGTTCGGACGCCTCTTTAGAAGGCAGTTTGTTGAAACATTTTAGTCAATTAAAAAAAAAAAAAAAAACGGTGCAGATTTTGATGGGCAAACTACACATTTTGTTTACTTTTAGTTCTGTCCGTTTCTGAGCACTTTAAAAGATATTGTCTGAATGTTGCATTTTAGGCATTTTTGCGCTAATATTTTCTGAATATCATTTTCCATATACAGTATACCTGCACCTTGTTTTTTTTTCACTGTCAGCATAACATGATGCTTTGCTTAAGTGGTAAGATCTCAGAATTGTTTTTTAATGTAACTTATGTCTGTGATTGTTCAGTGGTATGACAGATGAAAGTGATTTAACTCTGAACTTAACTCTGAACTAGTGCCTTTTCAGTGGTACAACACTGGGTTATTTTTAAACACTGCTGGAATGGATGCAG
>JBBPCW010000027.1:4911781-4922736 GCA_037974425.1 Phenacogrammus interruptus | reverse complement strand
TCACATTCGCGCTCTCTTTCTCTCACACTCGCACTCTCTTTCTCTCTTTTTCACACTCGCGCTGTCTTTCTCTCTTTTTCACACTCGCTCTCTCTCTCACACTCACGCGCTCTCTCTCTCTCACATTCACGCTCTTTCTCTCACACTCGCGCTCTCTCTCTTTTTCACACTCGCGCTCTCTCTTTTTCACACTCGCGCTCTCTTTCTCTCACACACTCGCGCTCTCTTTCTCTCTCACACACTCGCGCTCTCTTTTTCACACTCGCGCTCTTTCTCTGTTTTTCACACTCACGCTCTCTCTCTCTCTCTCACACACTCGCGCTCTCTTTCTCTCTCACACACTCGCGCTCTCTTTCTCTCTCTCACACACTCGCGCTCTTTCTCTCTCTCACACACTCGCGCTCTCTTTCTCTCTCTCTCTCTCTCACACACACGCTCTCTCACTATTTCCATCACCCTCTCTCCCTCTCTCTTTCTCTCCCACATTCTCTCTGTCCATCTCTTACTCCCCATGTCTCTCTCTCTTTCTCTCCGTCTCTCTCGCTTTTTTCTCTTTCTCTCATTCTCTCTGTTTCTCTCTCAGTCCATCTCGGTCCCCCCGTCTCTGTTTCTCTCTCTCTCTCTTTCTCTCTCTCTCTCTCTCTCTCTCTCTCTCTCTCTCTCTCCGTGTCTCTCATTCTCTCTCTCGTCCTCTCTCTGTTTCTCGCGCTCTCTCTCTCTCGCTTTCTCTCTCTCATTCTCTCTATCATCTCTGTTTCTGTTTCTTTCTCTCTCTTTCTCTGTCTACCTTTCTCTGTGCCTGTCTCTTTCTATCTTTTTCTTTCTTTCTCTTCTCTAATCTGTATGTAACCCACACAGCTTGTTTGTTTGTTTAAGTAATTCATTTTTACACTTTTTTTTGTCCAGGAGAAAAGCCTTTCAGCTGTGACCAGTGCAACATGCGCTTCATTCAGAAGTACCACATGGAGAGACACAAAAGAACTCACAGTGGAGAAAAGCCATACAAGTGTGACACCTGCCAACAGGTAAGCCTCAGTCTAGCGAGCACTCTCAGCTGCAAACAGCTATACAGAACCATCTATACAGCACTAAAATGAGTTCAGTACAGAGCTCTGGTCCTGAAGGCCAGGACACTTATCACACATTATCACACTTTTCTTAAATCATTTTAATTAGACTTGCTTATGGAGTTTTTGTCACTGCTGTCTATAAAAACAGGTCACATAACTGAAAGTGATATTGTTTGTCCTCAAGCAAACTCTTGGTTGTTGGACAACTGAATGCATTTCTTTAATTGTACAGAGACTGTCAAGAAATTATGCCACGTTATCTAATTATTGTTAAAACTCAAAGAAAAGGTGTTTATTGATAGTAATGCACCAGAACTGAAATTCAGAATTCACACCAAAAGGCAAAAAAGCTGAGATAATGATAGTTAAGATATACATATAATAAACATCATAAAGTGATTGCAGTATGCAGGCTACAGTATAAAGGGACTCACTCCCATAAAACTTTCAGCTTCTGCCTCGTTAGCCTCATCCTTACGAACTCACTCTTTACAAGGAACTTGGATATCATTTGTCAGTTGTCTCTTGTAGAAAAGTAGATTTGTTGCAAATGGCTGACCTTTGGCCAACAATTTGAGTGTGACTTATTGAAATCTTTCTGGCGTGTCCCTAATTTTCAGATGTTGTAGGGTTTCTCTATCAGGGAAGTAATAGTGTACATTTTGTCTTCCCCGCCTTCCTCAGTATTTTTCCAGGACGGATCGGTTGTTGAAGCACAAGCGGACGTGCGGAGATGCCATTAAGAAGGGCCTGGACGGCGGGGAGCTAGAGATGGTCACCGAGGCCGATGGGGGCCACGGCAGCTATGGAATCACTCAGGGAAACACGGCTGCCCCTGGCCGCAAACGGGGCAAGTCCAAAAATGCTGGCGAGGCGGGTGAACGCAAGCGCAAGAGGGCAAGCGGGGCCATGGGGCCCCCACATAGTCAGGGGATGGAGGGGTACAGTCTGCATGACTTCAGCACTGTGGAGAACCATGGGGGGGGTTCATTATCGTCTTCATCATCATCTTTAGCAGGAGCAGCCCAACTTGGCCCCAGCATGCATGGAGAACATGGTCGGGCACCAAAAATGGCCTTCAAGAAGGGGAATAGGAAGGGTATGGAGAAAAATGGCCATGCCGCAGGTCAGCCGAAGCATGATGGCATTGAGCTGGACGGCATGGGCCTCATCCAGGGTCCGGGGGCTAAAACGGGTCCAACCAGCAGCAGCAGCAACTATGACGACGCCATGCAGTTCTTGAAGAAGCGGCGGTACCTGCACGCAGCCAACAATGGAGTGGGAGGGACAGGGGGCGGAGCTTCTGAGTATGATGTGAGTGTAACCCACCTTCAACCCCAGCCAACAGTCATTCAAGGTGTTGTTTCTGGGGTGATGGATGGTGACGCCTCCTTGGGACTGCTTGACTCTCATTTGGTGGACATCAAGCCGGACAAGTCGGGCATTCCCGATGAGGTCCTACAAAGCTTGCTGGACCACTATGCCCACAAGTCTGATGTAACCTTTGACCTTTCTGACCCTCATCCTGGGTCTGTGGAAGGTGTGGACCCTCTTGGCCATGAGGAGGAGCCTCCTAGTCCTGGGGGTGGAGACAAAACAGCCATCATGCATGAGTATTCTCGCTTTCTTTTGCAGGCGCTTGAACGGACCAGCCATAGTAGCGGCTTTTCTCTAGGCTCTGGCCCTGGGCCTTCCCCCAGCGCTGCTGTATCTTTCTCTGGTCCTGGGACACTCCTTTCAGACAAGCATGTGTATACAACTTCGCCTCTGGAGTACCCCTTCGTACAGCCAGTTTCGTCGTCCTCCTCTCCTTCACTCAGCTCGTCTGTGCCAAAGTCCCACTTCGGACTAATAGGGGGTTCATCGCCTCAGCAGGGTTTCCATGTCTCTGGCCTGGAGCCCCCAGCCCACTCCCAGTCCCAACAGCAGCAGCTAACGCCGTCCCAGGAGCTCACAGAGCAGCTGGAGAAACAGCACGTCTCCCCGCCGCCTCCACCACACACCCCTAACGCCAATGCCTACCAGATCCAGCCGCCCCCTGCTGACCTCGGGTCCCAGAAAGAGCTCCAGGGCCCCAAGACCAGAGTCGCCACCACCACCGTTGGTTTCTCTTTAGCCGCAGTTGCTGCTTCCCAGGACACCTTGGCATCCTTGGACCCAGCCAAGGGTTCCTACCAGATCGAGAACTTTGCGCAGGCGTTCGGGGCGCAGTTCAAAGGTGGGCGGCGGCCCCTGGCTTTCAGCACCGATCCGGGGGGAGAGGCGGAGCACCGTATCCAGGCGCCAGTCTCCGAATTCTCAGGGTATAGCAGCCTCTTGGCTGACGTAAGTGACCCCGTCAGCGCCGGCCCCAAAACCCCGCCAAGCCAAAGCTACAACTGAACAGGCAACAGAGCTCCTCCCGCCTCCCTCGTCAATAATTTTGTATTATTATTATTATTATTATTATTAATTATTAATTATTTAGTTCTATTTTATTGGTTTTTTTCTTCCTAATTATTCTCACTGCCATTTATATTTACCATGAAATTACACAGCGGTCGGCTTGCGAGGCCGAAGAGAAATGCAATTCGTAGTGTTTTATTTTATTATTTTTCCTTTCCTGTTTTGGAGGGGAAAGAGGATATGTATTTAGTCATTTTCCCCTCCCTTCCTCTTTAGTAGTGTTTTAGAGACCGCTCTGTTAATCGATAGAACAACTTTTTAAAGCAAAAATACAGTAGCAATGAACTTTTCCCTCCCCCCGTGGGCGCTCATGATTTAGCAGTCAGCTTCACAACTGTATGATAACCATGAGATAGCGATGGCAGGGAGTAGCCCAGAACTGAACTAGCAAAAAAACATAAATAAAAAAAAAAAATAAGTTTAAAAAAAAAAAAGAGAGAAAAAAAATAAGATTGTCTGTTACAAGGATTAAAGTATTACTCAGGAAAAAGTGTAAAGGAGAATTTTATCGGAGGGGCAGCAAGAATGCGTCGAAGAGGTGGACAATTTGCAAATACCAAGAAGCTTTGTTTCATTTTTTTTGTTTGTTTGTTTTGTTTGTTTTTTGGGTGATATTTTTATTTTTGTATTCCTCTGTGAATGAGTGCAAAGAATAAGAGACAAAACTGCTGCCTGCTCTACTACACTGACAACACTTTCCACTTAGCTATATAGAGATTATGGTACTTTTATCTCAATGTGAAACGCTCACATTTCTCTTTCAATAAGGGCCATATATATTTATAAGAATATCTATATGTAAAATACCATATGTAACCTTTCTGGGGACTGGCAGGTGATGTTTGGGGGGTTCAGAGAGAGATGGGGGGAGGGGGTGGCGAAGGGATGGTTTATGTTCCATGCTCTTTTTCTCCCACCCTTTTTGTCACAAGAGGGCGCTGTGTGTGTGGGTAAATGAGTGCCTCTTGGCCTAGACCAGCTTACAGGACTATTTTTGTGCCTCTTTCAGACTCTCTCGTCCCTATTTACCCTCTTTCCTTTCACCTTCCTCTTTTTCCCACTCAGAGTCCAGTCTAGCACTTTTCTGAACCCTTTATTTTTCTCCTTCTTTTTTTTTTTTTTTTTTTTGACACATTCTGATCATGCAGGTCGTTATCTCTGTGACTGGCATGCTGTTTATTCAGGAGTCAGTGATGAGGAATGGAAAGGAGGAGGGCATGGAAGGGTATTATGCCGGGGGGGAAGGGAATGGGTAGCTTTAGTGAGGGGAGTATTTTGCGGGTGGGTGTTTTATGGGGATATGAAGAGTCCATACATTCTGATGGCATGGTTTAGTGCGAACGGGGCCTTGAGGGTTTAAATGGAGGGTGGGTTTATTTTGTGAGTTGGAGGGGAAAGTTTTGTATTTTATTTTTGAAATGTTCATCTTCTCCTGGATGTATGTATGTATGTAGGACAGGCTTAGAATTGATGGGGTGGAAAGGTTTTTTTTGTTTGTTGTTTTTTTTGTATTCAATCTGAGGAAACTGTGAGTATCGACCCCTTTTTAGCGTAACCGCTTGGAGTCTCAGTCCAAAACTGAGCGACAGTCCATTGAAGTGTGCCACTCTTGAAAACTGTAATTGCTGTGAGGTTCACTTGTGAAGCGATCCCCGAAAAAAGAAAAAAGGCAGTACAAAGGTTCCAGACATTTCTTGGTGAAAAAGCGTCTTTCGTGTGCATGCAGGGTGAAGTATTATCTTCAACTACATTTTTTTTAAGTCATTATGTTTTGTACTGTATAAGTTATATAAGTATTATTGTTTTTTTTTTCTTCTTCACAATCAATAACTGCATTGTCTTCCGCCACCTCTGTTGGCTGCTGTTGCTCTGTCCTTAATTTACAGTCGTTTCCCGCTTAAAAATAAAGGTTCTTTATACCATGCAGTGGATGACCCACTTTTGGTTCCCTAAATAACCTTTTGAAATGTTGGTTCTTTAAGGAACCACTTGTGGAAGTTTTAAGCTATTTTTGGTTTCATTTTATTTGATTTGAATTCAAATATGTGATTGGATTACATTTTTCCAGTCCATCCATGCATCGGCCACTAGGGGGCGAGCAGAAAAGGTTTAAGTACAAACTGTAACGTTTCTATAGAACTGTTATGAGGTTAAGAACTACTTAGGAACCTTTATTTTTAGGAGTGTTTCTTTATTTTGTTTTTATTTTCCCCCTTCAGTACTGCTCCTTATGCACTTGCTGATCCTTTAAAGGATGGAAGAAAAGTCTGTTCTCGACTGCGGACGGATCATAGGGAACGAAAAACTGACCACTAAAGCTGCGCTGTGATTTGTAGCGAACTGGGTTGCTCAATAAAGGCTGGGGTACTCTCTTAAAAAAAAAAAAAATAGTGGCGGTAATAATGATGACAAGGGCGTCGATCACTTGAATATGAATCCCATGGCTGACCTCTTCATACCTCATATCACTGACACGCGAGCAGGGACACAGGACAGAGTGGGGCGTGTATGTAGCAGGGATGGTGTGGCTTTCTGACATTAAATCCTATTTTTTGTTTTCTTTTCTACGTTTTTTTCCCTTCCAGATCAAACATTTTCTCTGCTTTGGGGTTTACTTGTCCAGTCTGGAGAGAATTATCTAGCTAACTTTAAGCTAGCCTTCATTTTACATGGTAATGTCATTCAGCCCAGTCTAAAAGAACAGAAGAGTAGGAATACTCCAGGGTTTTCTGAATTAAAAAAGTTTGTTGGGGGAAAAAAAAGGTTTTTTTTGTCCAAACATTGGACAGGTGCAGGTGGTGACCTTTGGGTTAGGTAGTTGCCCCTGTGATCAGAAGGTCATGAGTTCCAATCCCAGGATTTCCATTGGCACCACCCAATTGCACTGCTCCCCGGGAGCTGCACCAGTGGGTGCCCACTGCTTCAGACGGGTGAATAAACCCTGGAGTATTTCTTCCACCTTCTAGACTGAGACTCCTCTGCCTGGAGCTTTGTTGCTGTTCTTTTAGCCAGAACTTGGTACTTATCAAGAGACTCAACTGTGAGAACGCTGCTGTTAGAACAGGACTCCTGTTCTGGGAAGGTTAATGGACATGGTTTCCCATAAAAAACCCCACTGCCGGAGGTGGAAAGTGACAACTATTTAACAATATTTTAATGGAACACAACCTGGCTTACCACTTTGAGTTACGATAATACTGCGTCGTCAGTAGAGATCAAGAATCAGAAAACTTTATTGATTCACGAATGCTTATTGGATAGTTTTGGCTGATGATGGCGTGCATTGGCCAAATTAGCTTTAATTTGAAGCAAAAGCATTAAATGACTCATTACTATTGCATTCAAATAGTAAGGGGTACAGTAGATATTAAGCTACAGTGTTACTTAGGAAGGAATGTTTTCTTCTGTTGAAGGAAAAGATAAACTGGGGGTAATTACACACAAAGAGGAAAAACGTACTGTATCGGTTTCCACCTCTGGAGGCTCTCTTGGGTCTCCTGATTGGCTCAGTCAGAGATGAACTAGGTGGATGACGGTTTACAGGGCTGTACATCTCGTTAACAGTGATGGCTAATCAATCCGTGCTTTTAGTGACACCCTACCCTGATGTGTTGCAGCAGATTGCGGTTTTAATAACTATTTTACTTTCTTTTTTTTTCCCCCCTTTCCTTTCAGCACCTGCTGCATTTTAGCCCAAAACATTTCGCATAATTGTCTTTACACTCCTCTTGTCCAGACTGGTAAACCCCTTTAGTGTTCACCTTTACACTCCCCTCAATGTGATTATTTTCCTTTCCCCCACCATTTATTTTTCTTATTCTTGTTTACATTCAATGTTTAATGACACTACAAATTTTTCGTTTCCATGTTGGATTAGCATGTAATTATTTTTTTCCAGCCCCCTTTGTCACCACACCAAATTTGTAGCTGATGTTCTTTCTCTTTTCACCTGTCTTATTTTATTACAGATTCTCGTGATCTGATTCACAGGGCTATACCTGTCCATTTGAATTTATTGTTTAGGACAAAATAAAAAGAAATACTGTTATCAATGGGTGCGTCTCTGTTCATTAATCGCTTTATGTTGCTCTATTAGTGATAAAGTATTGCATCTTTCAGTGATGGTCTTATGAAACGTTTATACACATTATAAACTGTATTACTCATCAGATATGTTTTAATAATAGTAACACATTTTGTCATCAACTGGACTCTTACGTCAGTAGCTCATAGTGTCTTGCGTTGTTTCGACGGGTGCTGTGACCTCTGCTGTGACAGCTTTATGCAGTTTGTGCGTTTGTTAGTAACTCTTATGTAAGTCCCACTGCCCTGCTGGGCTTTATATCAGGGTGTAAAAAGGTAAAGGTGAGTGCGCTCTGTTGCACATGTGTTTAACTCAGTCTTTGCCCATAATTAATCACAGGACTGCCCAGTTCACACCCAGCCCTCCTCCTCTAATGACCCAAAGAGCTTATCCAATGGTGCCATCGCTCCCACAAAGTTCAGCAGTTTAACTTTTCACTAAAAGGTGATACACCAACGCTGGAAAAAAAACCTCATCTCCATGGTTATGGTCATTTTGCAAAAGAAAAAAATATTATGGAAAGTCATTTTAAATTATGTAAGATTTTTAGTCATTAGGGTTTGTTTCATCCATTCATCATGAAATACACTTTATGGACAAAAGTATTGGACACCTAACCATCACACCAACAGGGCATTTAAAGACACTTTAGTGTCGAGTTGGTCTCCCTTCTGCAGCTGTAACAGCTTCCATTCTTCTTGAAAGGCTTTCCACAAAATTTTGGAGTTTCTGTGGGAATATGTGCCCATTCACTCTGGATGGGGTTGAGATCAGGGCTCTGTGTGGGTCAGTCAAGTTCTTCCACGCCAAAATCATCCAGCCATGACTTAATAGAGCTTGCTTTGTGCACTGGAACGCAGTCATACTGCGATAGAAAATGTTCTTCCCCAAACTGTGACCACAAAGTTGGAAGCATGGCGTTGTCCAAACTGTCTTTATCTGTTGAAGTATTAAGATTACACAGGTCAAAACCATCAGAGATAAGTTCATGTGGGGTTTTTCATGCTGATTTCAAGTCTGTGTTTAGTTTTTCCTGCACATACAGTTTTCGTGATGAAGCTAGTTATATATTGCATGCTAGTTGGTATAATTAGCATAATAATCATATGCTGACTGAGCAAAGCATAGACGCGAGTGAATCTGACACACTGATCATTATATCTATCTGACTTCACACTGAAAATATTGAAACAGTTACTTGACTGGTGTCTGCAGTTTAATAAAAACCGCATGCAAGTCTATTGCAAATCTAATATTACTCATAGTTCAAAATATTGATGTGACTGAAATAAACTGAAATCAGCATGAAAACCTGGTTTAGAAAAGTGTGTTGTGGTTTCTGATGATTACAAAAGATAGTTGGCTTGTGTTATCTTTCACTAGGAACAAGGGACCTTTTGTCTATATAGTGCATATCAAACATCAAGTCTTGGTTAGAACCCACCAAAAGTGGTCCAAGAAAGGACAACAGGTGAAAATAGTTCATGTTGTTTTTGTGTCAGAGGACACAGTTGGCTGGGTTTGGGGCTGCGTAGCTGCAGAACACTCAGAGAGCCCATGCTGACCTCTGTCCACTCGTGCAAGCATCAGAATTGGACCATGCAGGAATGGAAGGTGAAGTCCTGGTCTAATTATTTGTATGTCCTTTTATATCATGTGTATGTCCAGATGCATGTTGCTTGTTTGTGGAAGACAGACGGTCCCAGAATGCACTTTGTGAAGGCCAAGCCATCAGGGGCAGTGTGATGCTCGGTGCATTAATGTGGATGTTACTTAGCCACACCTAAACATCGTTGCAGACTGAGTTTGCTTCTTTATAGCCGTGCTATAAATTTATCCTTTATTTGGATAAAGTGCTTTGCAAATACTGTTCAAGAAGGGTTTGAGGAACATGACAGTGTTTAAAATGTTGGTCTTCAAATTCCCAAGATCTCAATCTGACCAGGCATCTGTAGGATGTGCTGTATCTATGGGGACAGCTTACAGGACTTAAGGGATCTGCTCCTAATGTATTGGTGCAGAAACCACAGCACCTTCAGAGGTCTTGTAGGGGCAATGACTCTTAAGAACTACTTTGGTGTTTTATAACACAAGCTTGTATCTTCAATTTGCGAATATACATTTAGAGGATACTATTCTAGATTATTATATTTCTTTATGTATGGAATGTGGCGGGAAAGTTACGCGGGAAAGAAAAACTGATTTATCCTGGAAAACTGAGAGTATCATACGTAACCTGAACCTCAAAGACACCTCAGCATATTGTCATTAAACAAACAGGTCATTGATGGATAAAGCTCTAAACCTCTACAATAATGGACTCTTTAAGGATGATTGGTGGGGTGGGCTTAACCTGCCCTGCCATATACAAACCTATAGTATTTGTCTGCCTGTTCTTCACAATAGAGTTCTGTTAAGAACCCAATCAACAGAGATTTTTGAGGGCCTGAGAAGAGTTGTTGAAGCTCATTAGACCGGAAAAAAAGTTTACTAAAGGATTTCTTAAGGCTTGGGTCACTTTCGGTTCACAGTTAAGCAGACTGAAATCTACCATCTAGATCCTAGAAACATAACAAACAAAAACTCCAGCGGCAGCTAAGCATTTACAGACATTGTAGATAACACCCATGTTCATATGTCTACCATTAAGAAAAAAACAGGAAGAGTGTACATGGAACAAACCACTGTTCTCCACAAAAGTCATTGCCTGCTAATGATGATCTGAAAGTTCCATACTTCTTAAAGCTAAAGGTTCTTAAATGGTTCTTGGCTTGGATGTGTAGTTTCAGTAGAAAACAAAACTTTAACCGCTATGGAATATTGTTTTGAAATCTTAAAGCCAGCTTGCATTTGCATGTCTTAGTTATAAAAAATAAATAAAATTAGTAAAACAAAAAACATCCATCATAATATTCATAAAGAAGCTTGGACGGATGTTACAAGTTGAGCTTTTCCAAAATCAGATTCCAGCTATAAAGCATGGCGGAGGGAGTTTTCAAAGCTTGACCATTTCTTACTTGCATTCCTAACTCTGCACAGGACTGATCAATAGCTACACAGTAAGGTTTTAGTTTTCAGGGGATTTCCATTACAGGAGGTTCCACACGTATGCTAGGCAACAATGACCATTTCTTTAACAATGATGTTCTTTTGTTGTTATATAAGATCGCTTATTTATTAGTACTTCCTCCTATTACATTTTTCGGGTCATTTCAAATGGTTCATGAACCTTTTATCACAACCACAACTGGCTGAAGGAATGTAATTACAAACGAGTCTAGACCAGTCGTCACTCGTCTACTATCCTGAAGAGATTCAATTCTAACCTGTAACACCTGTGTATACATATATATATA
>JBBPCW010000027.1:4880888-4893858 GCA_037974425.1 Phenacogrammus interruptus | reverse complement strand
TTACAGGCCTCTCATCTTTTTAAGTGGGAGAACTTGCACAATTGGTGGCTGACTAAATACTTTTTTGCCCCACTGTAAATAAATTAAATTCCTGCTGAAGTAATGTACAAGTTACAACAATTAGTGGTTGTGCTCTGTACAGTATAAAGATACTGAACAAAATGATAATGATTTAGCATACAATAAGAAACTGCACATCTGAGTAGCAGCAGTTATACAGTCTGAAGCTCTGTAGTGGGGAGTAAATGTTTTTTGTGGTGTTTAGTGAAGCACTTTATGCTGGTGAGTCTGTGGCTAAAAGTGCTTCTCTGTTGGACCACAACACTGTGATCAGCATTGTCCACGATGGACTGAAAAGTCTAGACAATGTTCTCCTTTCAGTTTCCAGTTTTTCATTTGTAATTTTTGCTGTCAGAAACTGCCAGTATTGTTTTGGATTGCCAATAGAATTCTTACAGGACTATTGAGGCCATGCTAACTAGTGTTTCTAGCAGTATTTGAGTTCTTTGTTTACTGTATTTAGCAACCAATTTCCATGTTAAATTATCATTGATGAGGAATAGAAATGGAGTAAAAAATTAACAATGTAATTTCTACATGATTAGTAAGTATGGTATCTAAGAAGCAAGAGTGTTATTGTCTATCCTTCCTGGGGGTTACCATACTGGATCAACTGTGTGTTGTACTGTAAAACTGAAAGGAACCACTTCCAATGGCTCAATCAACATGAATAAATAAGTATGAGGTGTTTAAGAGTCTTACTTACTGTACTCCCACCAATCCCTCCCTAATACATATCCTATCAAGCGACCATCAATAAATCAATGCTAAAAGCAACAGTAGAATTTAGTCTTATTCATTATGTTTATATGTTTGTTTGTCTTTGCTCTCAGGCGTTTGGCCTACAGACTCAAAATGGGGACTCTGCAGAATCCCAAATCACCTAATAAACCTGTCTGTAAGTACTCAAAAGACATTTCATGTTTACTGGCATCAGAATTTACAGCCATTCTGTTTTCAAATATGCCTGTGATCAATGCGTGGGGTGACCCATGAGCTGGAGGTCCCACTGGTTGACCCACAGGTGGGGCAGCTTTCAGTCAGTGTATTTGAAAAGTTCATATGTGTGTGGGGGGCGTCAGATAGTGATGAAGCAGTAACTTACAGAGCTGTGGATGGTTGGGTTGAGTCCAGGTCACTGAGTAACAAATGGTTCTGCACAGAGCAGGTTGGCTCTCATAACAAACCCTGAACCCTGAGTGTGTGTCATAACAAACCCTGACCTTCACATCACTATCGCCTAGTATCATTTTGTGTGAACGCACAACTAAATAGCTTGGCTGCATTCTGGTAATTTTGTCCTTTGCTATGATAAGTATAAAGCAGTAATGCTTTTTATTTAGTCCACAGTAGCAGAAACATTCAGCAGTTCATTTGTTTTTGAACTATATTTATTTATGGACAAAAGTATTTTACTCTTTACTTTTATTTACTCTTTTTCTCTGCTCTCTCCTTTGCAGCACAGACAGCTGTAATTCGCTCTTCACTTTTGTCTGCTATGGTGTAATCAGCCAGAGGATGAGAATGTTTATGCAATTTCTGTAATAATCCATAATTCCAGGAGCATGACCTTAAAAGCCTAATCCCTGCCTACCATAGAAGCGGCAGCTAAAAACACACCAATGAAAACTGAACTCATTGTAATCTATCTTTCCTTTTTTTTTCTCCATGGCTTACGCTAGATGACCAGGGATGTGAAAAAGGTAGGTACACTAGAATGTGGCTCACACCTACACACAGACACAAATGCACACACAGCTCATGATCACAGCGATTAGGAAATGAGAGCAGTCTGTCACTTAAT
Organism: Phenacogrammus interruptus; assembly: GCA_037974425.1. Classification (NCBI taxonomy): domain Eukaryota; kingdom Metazoa; phylum Chordata; class Actinopteri; order Characiformes; family Alestidae; genus Phenacogrammus; species Phenacogrammus interruptus. Next base: position 4,891,994 of record JBBPCW010000027.1, on the reverse strand, counting down.
CCGGCTTTAATACCTCTGCTGTTAGTCAGTCTGGACAGAGATTCCCCCTGCTGCATGCACACACACACACACACACACACACACACACACACACACACACACACACACACACACACACACACAATATGCACACACAAACACAGCTGAATACAAGCACACATTATAATATTAAAAGCCCAGAAAATATTTGTTGGAAAAAAAGTACTTAAGAAGTACTCAGCCTGTTGACATGATGATATCGTAAAATCGCTCAAGCTGGCCTTTTATGCTGATAGCATTTGGAGATCAAATGATAGGCAGCTCTGATTCTAAAATCTCATTGGCTGAAGTGGTTGTACACCACTGATCGCAAATAATGCACCACAATCAAGCTCTTCCACTTTATGTTGCTTGGCAACCATATTCTACTGGTAACAAACTACATTGCTTGAAATAATCTATTGTAATTGATATCAATAATACAAACAATGAATTGAGGGGAATTGATTCAGAATTGGGCATATTATATTATATTTCATTACCGTTTAATAAAAGCAATGAGTCTCACCTCCAACAAATCACACTGCTTTCTGATTTAGGCCACACCCATTTTGACCGGTTTTAAACGCATGTACTTGATCTGCAGTCTTCTGGATGATGATTTTCTGGTAGTGTTGCTCGCCTTCAAAACAACAAATCTTCAATTCATTCTAATCTGAACCTTTTTAAAATCCGTGTTATTGATTTGGGTGCGTGACTGTGCTGAACAGTTTCCCACAGAATCAGCTGATAGTCAAGTGTCGAGCACAGAGTTTCACTGATGGAAAAGTTAACCATGTGAGCCTCATGTTTGCATATGTGCACTCTGTCCATCTCAAACGTATTTTTGTACCGGGTCCAATTACTTATATCCAAATCTGACTCGTGGACCACTTCTTGCATCATTAAGTGTTTATAGAGAAAGTTTTCAGTTCTGCATTGTTTTCTATTTGAAATACTTATCAATAACCTTTAGGGTGAAAGAAGTATGTCGGGGGAGGTTCAACATGCACCCAATTATTTCAACATCATCATTTTAATGTAAAACATACCTCCAAATCGCCTAACACAACCTGCTGCCTGCTTGCCTGCCTGGGTTCGTCTCCCCTGCCTGTGTCCAGCAGCCCTCTTGTCCTCCCCGTGCCTTCCTTCCCTCCTGTCCCTGGCCTCTCTTCTTCCTCAGCTCATTCCCTTTCTCTCCCTGCTTGCCTCCCTACAGACGACTGTGACTGTGAGGGCTATTTCAATGGACACTATATAGGTGAGAGCCTGCATGCCTCCTCAGCTCCTGACTACCCACTCGCACTGCCGCCCACTGACCGTAACAGAGTGCACTGCATGCATCCTACCCGCTGCTCAGAAAACACTCCCTGCGTCCGCTGGGTTTCCTACCAGTTTGCCAGTCAAAATTCTAGCAGTAGGTGCAGGAAGGGTCAGGCTGTGAAGTGAGCAGCTGGTGTGCAAAAGTTAGGGCACCCCTGGTCAAATGTATTCAATGTTTCATTGGTTCACTAAGTGAAAGCACGTACAGTACTTCTGTACATTGCACTGCACGCTTGCTGCTAGTTGCTGCCTGCATTGAAATTGACATACTAGAACAAAAATGTGATCTATGAACGAGTTAAGGTAATTAGCTAAATGATGGGAAACAGTGCCATATTTAAGCGTTTTCCCTTAGGAGAACGTATAAACTTGTTCGCAAAGTTTTGCATACGACCGTTTACGGGAAGAAAGTAAAGGAATTTAGGGATATAAATACCATATGGCTGTTTTTACTCACGAGAAAGAGAGAGAATCACATCTTTCTTTAATGTAACATGTCTGTCATTTTAGAACCTCATTAGCAGAGCTCTAATGTGGCTTCTAATGTGAGAGCCTGAGAGGCAGAGAGTGAGAACAGGAAAGAGAGTGTGAGGGGGAGAGAGAGCGAGAGCGAGAGAGAGAGAGAGAGAGAGAGGTGATAAGTATGAAAATAGTGTGCCTTGTTCAGGTCAACTCAAGTAGGTGTTTATATTGCCATTTCATCCATATTCAGTGAAACAAAACAACGTTTGTACAGGACAGGACTAGAGAGAGAGAGAGAGAGCACAGAAAATAAGTATGAGTGAATATAGTATGATGGTATACTGAGGTTTGACTGGTTCCCCAGCCTGTATTACCAACAAGGTACTCATCTAAAAACATGCTTGTCAGTCATGACAGAGTTAGAGGAACAGGCAGGAGTATGTACACCTTTATAAGATCTCTCAAGGTCACCTTAGTACCATACATTCTTTTTTTGATGTTATGACCTGTAAAGATGCTGTCAAAATCTTGTGTGAACAGCACCCTCTACTGCTGAAAGGGAGGGAAGTTCGTTTAACCCTGTTTTAGAGAAACCAATAACATGATGTTTAGGGCTATGAGAAAGGAAGCTTTCTATATTTAGTCTGAAAAAGAAAAGTAATCAGAGTAGATGATGCTACTATAACGCAAAGACAATGTTTAACAAGATGTATGGGGTTTCCAAAAAGTTCAAATATGAGATTACATGGCACTCTTTACTTATAAAAAGACCTCAATATATGGACAGATGGTTAAAAGCAAGCCTACTCTAAGCCTCATCATCAGAATATGGTGAGCTCGATTGTTCCCCAGCAATGTTGTCCTCCCTGTCCCACTATTACTTTGCAAGATGTTAACTAATGTGTGCGTCTGTTAGCTGCCAAAACAGAACTGTACCGAGCCAATACTGGTTTAGAAAGATGTGGTGCTGATTCCCACACTATATGTACCCACGTATTGACACACCTATTTTTCAGAGGCTCTATTAGACCCCTTAATTCTGGTGAAGGTCAGTCTTAATGCTTCAGCATACCAAGACATTCTGGACAACACAAAATGCTTCCAACTTTGTGGACACAGTTTGGGGAAGAAGTGTCCCAGTACACAAAGGGTGGATGAGTTCAGTGTGGAAGAACGTGACTGGCTGCACAGAGCCCTGACCTCAACCCCATCCAAAACCTTTAAACTGAATGGAGATTGCGAGCCAGGCCTTCTTGTCCAACATCACGCTCTACAGAATGAATGGGCACAATGTCCCACAGAAACTCCAATTTCTTGTTGAAAGCCTTCCAAGAGGAGTGGAAACTGTTATAGCTGCAAACATGGACCAACTTTATATTAAAGTCTATGGATTTGAACGCAGTGTCATTAAAGTCCCTGTTAGTGTAATGGTCAGGTAACACAATACATTTGTCCATATATTGTAAAAATACTCACAACTTGGTAGCATCATGTCACAGGGGAGATCGAGGTAGCAGGAGAAACTGTAAAAATGACCCAGTGCACTTCAGCATAGGTTTGTTCCAAGGTTAACCTTAACCCAAGTGAGGCTTCATGTATGTCTTTTTAAGGCGTTACCTTCTCCTCCCCCTTCAACCCCCCTCCACCCTTCATCACCCCACCCCTGCCTCAGTTACCCTGTGTCTTGGTCCTTGACCCCCCGCAAACCACAAAGCCACCGCCAAGGCTGCTGCCCCGCTGTTGGCCGCTCGTCACACTCCGCCCCGCACGATTGGCTGCTTGCTCACTCACTGGTTTAAGTGTGTGATAGCTGATGTGCGTGTTGGCAACACTCTGCCTTTAACACAGACCTGGGGTCAGGCCCACATTGCCAGCCATAAAAATAGCTCAGCCTGGCCTAGCGGAGCTGATTCAGGGTCATGCTCATGTCTCAAGGGAACAGTCAGGGGAAGGTTGGGGGAAGATGGCTTTTTATAGTTTTTGGACACATTAGAAATCAGGGCTATGAAAAAGATCAACATTTCTGTAGGTTCAATTTTTTGTGTAGAACTGTGATTCGAGTAGAGAAAGCTTAGCTGAAGTAGGGCCTGCTGGCCCAGGGTCAGTCTTGAGGGCAGAGGATGGCCTGTGTGCGAGTGTATGGTGGTCTAATACGCGTTGTAGTCTCTCCGAAGTGTAAAGCGGTGGCGCCCTCCTGTGGCCAGGTGTTTTCCTGGGACTTTTATTCAGGTACAGTCCCTGTTTACTCCACTCAGGTGCCACCACAAACGCCTTACATAGAAAGCTGAGCACTTTACTCAGAGACAGATTATGCCTGCTTCCAATAAGGCTTAGCTGAGGGCTAAGCTACCATTCAAATAAGGATGTATAAGCATCGTTTTAACACACATTTCAAAACTACAAACCGGTTTTCAAGCATCCTCTGGTGTGATGTTAACGAAGTGTGGGCATAATCTGTTATTAAAGACGGGGAGCCTTTTTAATGACTAATCTTTGAAAATGTGCATGCAACATCTATTAAAGACATTCAAATGATTACCTCTGTTTTAGTGCACCAGTGAATCTTAAATCTCCACAAAAGTGTTAAAGAAAAGGCTACTAATGCAGTTTAGTTATGTCAACATCACATTTCACCCTGTTTAATAGTCTACAGTCGTCTCAGATGTCAGATAAGAGTGCCTGCTGACCTTTTCACTTCTTGTCTCTTTGTATCAGCTGGTTTGCGGAGAAGTTTCCGTCTGAGCCGGAAAGATCGTCAGGGGTCATCAGGAGAGGCCAGCGCATCTGACCCCAGTGACTCAGAGTTCCTGACCTACGAGGAGGTGACGCGGTACCAACAACGATCCAATGAGAGACCTCGACTGGTGGTTCTCATCGGTAAGCAGCAAAATGTTTGTCTTTCATGTTGAAATCAGTTGTAATGGTCTGGAAAATGCAAATCAAAAAACAAACCAAACAAACAAAAAAATGCAGTTATTCTTCAATTTACTTTGACTTGTGGTTCATTGCAGACAGAATGAACCCACAATTTTCCATGTTTTTTCTGGTCAACTTTAATATTTTATTTGTTAAAAATATATATACATTCCTGCATTTAAGGCTTCAGGGTGTTTTTTTTTTTTTTTTTTTGCATTTTCCATACAGTCGAATGGACTTGGGACATTATCTCTGATTCTAAATCTCATTGGCTGAAGTGGTTGTACAACACTGATAGCAAATAATGCAATCATATTATACAGGTAACAAACTACATTGCTTGAAATAATTTATTGTAATTGCCATCAATAATACTAACAAGGAATTGTGGGGAATATGATCATTGAGAAATTTACAGCCTAATGAACTGTGGGCACCAAACTGACTAGTGTTAGTGTCTCTCATCTCCTGGTACACATCGTAACGAATGAGTGACAACTCACCTGTTTTAATATGTGCATTGACTGAATGTCACTGAATGGTAATCTCGCCCCCTCATCATCTGCTGCTATTGTTATTGCATTTATTTTTATTCTTATTGCATTCACACTAAACCTCTTTCATAAACCTACAGCACACTAAACCTTATACACAGCAATGTCAGTGTTAGTTATTTAGATACTATAATGTTCTTGTAATTGAGTTGCAGTATTGTTTACTGTCAGTTTTTATATGTAAAATTGTATTTTCATCTTTTATTCTTATTGTTGCACTGAGCATGTTAATGACAACAGAATTTTCCTCGGTATAAATACAGTTCCTACTTATCTAATCTTTTACACTCCTATTCATTATGCAACGGAAAGTGAATGAAGCTAAATGTTAATTAAAGATGATAATACAGATTTCTAAAAAGTCTCATGTGATTGCAGGAAACCCCATAGGTAGCTTGAGAGCACTTGGGAAAACATGATCAAGTTTCACAGGTTCCATTTAATTCCTATGAAGTGTTTTAGACCCTTCACACATGATCACAGTGTGTGTAAGCGTGCTTACATTTTACTGAGATCAGAAATAGTCACTTGATAAGTATAATGGCTCAGTTTTGAGTCAGATTACATTACAAGCGATGATACTGACCCCTAGTGGTACTGAATAGTAAATTACATATTGAGCACCTGATGAAGGAACTCACAATTAGACTTGTTTTTTATTGTTAGAATAGGTCCTGCCTAGACTCTATGTGTCTTAATTCTCTACGATTTATATCCAGTTCTTTGTGCAGCACACACCACTGTTTACTTTAGGTTTCTGGGCCTCCATTAAGTCTAAGGGCCTCCATTGTGTAATCTTTCCAGCTGCTATTATGACTATCGCTCCTCTAAATGGCTGCTCTAGAGGGTACCCAGGATTTGCTTAGAATTTTGTAGAACATCTTTTTTCTCTTTTGCACTTGAGTCATGGATTAACCTTCAGAACACCAACAGCTTAATGATTTTATCTCCCTGGGAAATTCAAAGCACAGAATGCAACTGCTGTTCTGACGATGGGTTTTGCATTATGTATATGTAGTCAGTTTTGCTGTGCTTTTTGCTTGTTTTTGCTTTCATGGTGTTTTAACCTTGTTAAGCCATGCTTTCTTGGCCACGAAAAGAAACTTTATGCTTAAATAAAAGATACATTTTTTGAAGAAAAAAAAAACTTGAAATACTGGGTAGTAGCAGAACTAGGGTTGTGATTTTACATTTAGGCCTCAATAAACTTGATCATTCTTGTATGCACTGCACTGGGTTGGGTTTGTCTCGAGGTGTCTGTTTGTTGATGTCTGCAGGTTCCCTCGGAGCTCGCATTAATGAGTTGAAGCAGAAAGTAATAGCAGAAAACCCTCACCGCTACGCTGTGGCCGTACCTCGTAAGTCTCTCCACAGACTCAATTATATACATTCACAGTAAATTATGGTTAATCGCAAAGCCACAATTATGTTCACCAGTCTATGATGAATACAGAAATGCTCTATCTGCTTATGTTGCAAATAAAATTCACAGATTGCTGAAAATTATACATAATTGCACAATTTTGCTCTTAGGTTTGTGCTCTAATTATGTAAATTACATAATTATTCTAAATTATATATATAGTAACCCCCCAGTTTTATGTGGATCAGGAGTTGCGGATTAAGTCACATGCAGATTTTCTCAATCCCCACAATGACTCCTTACAATAATACAGAATCTGCAAATATCCTCTGCAGTTTTTGCTTTTTTGTGACAACAAATATCATTTTTCACACAAGGGGACTCAGGGCAGGGCAGTTAACCGCCCTGGAAGCACCCCAGGGTTGAGCACAAGCATGGTTCCTCCGTGGTGCAAGCACTTCACCTTGCCGCAGTGTCCCAATACTTTTGTCCCGCGACGTTCCGAGTTACATATCTCGGTTGGAAATTTAAATTAAAAGAGGTGAATACGGGTTAGCTTTACATTTTCTTTAAGGGTAATGCATTAAACGTATTTGGCGTTTACACTATAATAATAGGTATTTTTAGACATTATTTTACCAAAACACACCACCATGTTTTTTTCACGACACCCGGGTACTCTTGGAAGTTTCCCCCGGGGATTTACTGTATATATTATGTAACCCGTGCTTGGGATCATTACTTGTAAAGGTCGGGGTGGCACACAGTTAGTGATTCGTATATATATATATATACACACACACAAAAAAACATTGAATAAGGTGTGTCCAAACTTTTGACTGGTAGTGTAGGTGACTTTTACCGTCACTGTTCATTTATCTGAGATCTGAGTGTGCTGCTGTTGTGTTGTGTTCTATGTTGCACCTGTGGTCCAGGAGGATGATATTTCATCTCACTGCGTACTTAATGTATATGGCAGGGATGACAATAAAGCGCTACTGACTTGACCACTTGACTTTGAAGGCCTAGAAGTCTGTGAGGGTTCTCCATTACTCTACAAAGCACAAGAAGACTGATTGAATAACACATTTAGATTAATCTCTGTCGTTTCTAATCCGCAAAGGCATTAATGGAAAAGATCTGTGAAAATGTCTTTTTCTGACTTTTCTAAAGACACCACGCGGCCTAAGAAAAGCCATGAGAAGGAGGGTGTGGAGTACCACTTTGTCACAAAGCAGGCCTTTGATGCTGACGCCCAGAACAACAAGTGAGTAAGAGAAAGCGCAGGTGTGAGCTTTTAAGCGTTAAAGGCCTAAGTCAGTTCTGCTCTGCTGCTTTGCCATTGATTTTTCTTTTAAGAAGAAAAGCCCACATCAACCAGCAGGAGAAGAGTTCGCATTGTACACTGATTTCTGGAGAGTTTGAGCTTAAGCCTCAATCTGCCGAACCATTCAGACCCAACCAATTTGGCATGAAATTACTTCTTCTCTCGAATAACCTATTCATATTTTCATATGTTCTGACTCCACTCAAGGGTCTCCTCAGTCAGAAGGTGCAGTAATTATTTAATGTGGCAGTAAAGATGATCAGAATGATGTCATTGCTGTGCTTCATCACTGGTTGCTCAATATCAAATACTCATCATACATGCACAGTCTACAGCATCAAATACACCATATGGACAAAAGTATTGCAACACGCCTGTATTTCAGGGTTAGTTCTAGGCCCATAGAACTTCCAGTGAAGGACAATCTTAATGCTTCAGCAGTTCAAGACATTTTGGACATTGCCATGGTTCCAACTTTGTGGACACAAATAAGAAATGGGACGTCCAGGTGAACCAGGGTGAGTGGGTGCAGAGCATTCTCGGACATTCTAGAAGAATGTCAATATGGAGAACATCCCAGACCAGATTAAATGGGGAGAACGTCCCAGAACAGTGTGAAAGGGGAGAACATTCCAAAGTCGTGTGGATCGGGACATTATTTTACAACAGTGTGAATGGAGAAAACATTCCAGAACACTGTAAACAAAGAGAACATTATAAAACGAAGAGAAGAACCATCTAGAATGGTGTAAGCGAAGGAGTTCATTTTAGATCTTGTGAAGGTGAAGATCAATCTAGAACAGTGTGAACTGGAAGAACATTCTAGACCAGGGGTCACCAAACTTTTTGACACTAAAAGCTACTTCATGGGTACTGAGTCATATGAAGGGCTACCAGTTTGATACACTAGAACTGAGTTTACTTAAACTTATCTAAACTTTATGTATAATAATTGCAAATGTGATTAATGAAGAATAGCAACAGGATAATATTAAATATTAGACGCTGCTCACTGGTGAGTTCTGCTATTTTTAGAACAGGTCCGCAGGCTACTCGTGTGGTCCTTGGGGGCACCCTGTTCTAGACAGTCTGAATTAGGAGAACATTCAAGGAAGATGCAAACAAGGACAAAACTGTGTGAATTGGGAGCAAATTCTAGAACAACGTGAAAATGGAGAACATCCAAGAACGGTGTGAATCGGAAGAACATCCTAGAAAGATTGTAAACAAGGCAATGTGCAATGTGAGTGGAGGAAAATGTTCTAGAATAGTGTATATGGGGGAGAACCATGGGGAGACCATTCTAGAACGGCAAAAGAATGAGAACAACATTTTAGAGCTGGGTGTCAATAGAACAGCTAAATGTGTTTATAGCTTCTTCATCATATTTTGTTTTTCCATGTTTTTCTCCCTCCTGCTGTGCAGGTTTGTTGAGTATGGAGAATATAAAGAGAACCAGTACGGAACCAGCCTGGAGGCAATCCGCTCTGTTCAAGCCAAGAACAAGATGTGTCTGGTGGACGTGCAGCCTGAGGTATGAACCAGCCCCAAGTATCAACAGAAAACTTTGTTCCTAACCCAGGCATGGAAACTAGCCACATGTGGTGACACTTTAACGTGATGCTTGTTGTTGTGCCCCTTCAATAATGCTTTTTAAGGCCATTTCTAAGAAAAGTGGCTGCTTATATACGTCTTTTCTTCTGGAAGCCAAACAACAGACTGATCGTTTTCCCTGAACTAATCCTATTTGTATGCAAAACTAAAGTAGGCTTCAAAACTTGCAAGGAAACTAAATTGAAACTTCAAGAGGGAGCATTTCATTTCATCTAACATCTGCTGCCCCCTAGTGCTTCATCTGCGCAGGGAGCTCCTAACAGCAACAATCAGAGAATGCTCCAAACCCCATGAACAAAACTAGAGTACAACGCACACTTGAACACCAATTAGGCAAACAGCTCACTTCAGAGTGAACCTGCAGATGCCTTCCGCTTTAAAATGACCTCCCAGCAGACATGAAACACTGTGATTGCCTCTAAAAAATGCACTCTAGGCCCTGCATCTGTGCTAGACTTACCATAAAATAACAGTAATAGACCAAATGTTGAGCATGAGGCTTTAGTGTGAACAGTAATTTAAATACACAGAGTATTTTTGTTCTGCATCACATTGTTCAAGCTGCAGGACCAATTCATTCTGCTGGTACAAAACCTCATATCTCCATTTTTAACTTGTGATGTACTAAGCAAACAAGATATTTTTCCCTCCAAATCATGGACATTTTTTTATTGCTCCATTCATTTACATGTATGCAAATATATACCTGTATATATACACGCTACACACAAGCAATCCAGTTATGTGAATTATTTCGATTTAATATGTGAAACAGTGGAGACACCATGAAACCAATTAATTAATATCATCATATTATACACTAATGCTATTAAACTGTGCAGTATGTGTGCTCGTCTAATTAACGGTTGAATTTTTACTGTTTATTTAAATAATTGACTACAAAAGCCTGTGTGTGTATTTACATACACAGGCTTTTGTAGTTAATTATTTTACCAGCAGCTCAACTGAATTTTTTCTGAAATTTGAATTTCCCTCTAAACTGAAGCCCTGTCAGTCAGTGAATGGTCTCCTCTCTTATAATTTACATTTACCAAACGCTTTTACCCAAAGCGACTTCCATTCCCTAACTACAGGGGACAGTCTCTGTGGAGCAACTTGGGGTTAAGGGTCTTGGTAGTTGGTTCTGAAGGTAGCATTCAAACCCATGACATCTTGGTCTAGAGCCACCACGACTACCTTCTTCATGCTCTTTGGAGCTTTTCCCATGGACACTTCCTGGTTCTTCTTAGTACAGCTGTGTTAAATCTTACCCATGAACAGCCTGATTGGTTGGAACAAAACCTGGAGACACAGGTCCTTTGTTGCAACCCTGTCTTGGTGTCTTCCTCAGTGTTTTCTGCCACTTAGAGAAGCTTGTGTGTTTCCAGAAAGCTGCTTTGGGACATCTGCAGGGGCGTCGTAGTTGGGTGAAAAGTGGGACTAAATTACCCAGGCCCCAAGTGGGGGGAGGGCCCCTGAGGAGTGAAATTTTATTTTCCTTTAAATATAATTTTAAGATCACAATAAAT
>JBBPCW010000027.1:4824796-4836814 GCA_037974425.1 Phenacogrammus interruptus | reverse complement strand
TGTGTGTGTGTGTGTGTGTGTGTGTGTGTGTGTGTGTGTGTGTGTGTGAAAGAGAGAGAGAGAGAGAGAGAGAGAGACAGTGTGTGTTTGTGTGTATGGGTGCTTTGTGTCCTTAAGAGACATGCTGGGTGGCTAATGGGGCCACTTAGCAGGAATGTCACAAAGCAATCTTGTATGTCATAAGAGAAAATGAAACTGGGTAACACTCAGTCATGGGTCTCTATAAGTTTTCTTCTACTCAAACCTCTTTCTAAACCTTAAATGGTATTTTTTAAAGGTTACCAAGAAATAAACTGGCTCTAGTCATCAGGTTAGTGCAACCCAGATAGTGTCATTTATCAAACTGCAGCAGGGGCAGCAGGGGTTGGACATGAGGATTGGACACAAAACAAGCACATTACAATTGTACTGCAGTTAGGTGGTGGACAACTGTGGCATCCAATCACCAGCATGTAGCTTGTCCAGTTTGGAAATCAGCAGTGCACAAAATACTGTAGTGAAAACTGTAAATTCGGTTATGAATGCAGTCAACACAGAAACAAACAAAATGATGTGTACCTCTAGCCTTGGGTTTGGGTTTGAGAAATCATACCACTTTGTTTCATGCAGGTCTGTTTTGTGGCATCATTTCAACAACTTGCTACTTCTCATAATGCAAACGCAACAATTTCTGGTTGGTTATTCTGCATTTTACATGAAAGTAGAGAATTCTTGCCAACCAAATCAACCAACAGTCAGATGTCTGGCTGGCGAGACTTATTTTGTGTTTACTTCAAAGCTCTAAAGTCGAGGGAACAGTTGTACCACAGGCTGCCTGCTGAATAAGATTTTTCTTGCACTTTCATAGTATTGCCATGGTACCTAGGTCTTTCAGGCACACAGAGATAAAGAGAAAAAGATAGGCATGAAAGAGAGGAACCAAAATAGAGAAAAAGAGAAAGAGTTGGCGTGAGAGAGGTGACTATATTTCAAAGTATCTCACTGTGGCGCAGTGAGTGCTCTTTTATCTGCATGCTCCACATTCTGGCACTGCGGAGTGCTACAAGGCCCCAGCTGAGACTGCTACGACAGGGTCCAAATATTTCTTTTGTCTTGCTGTGAACCACAGGCAAACATGAAGGACAACATCCTCTGACAGCCATGTGAATGCACGTGGAGGAACAGAGGGACAAGCAGAGTGAAGAAACCCTGAGCATTTGCCAAAGTGCCCAGATTGGAGGCTCAGCAAGTCCCTAGCCAACAGTAATGTCACTTCAATTTATTCCAAAAGAATAAGAAAAAATAAGCTAAAATCAATCAGAACAAGACAGAAAATACATCAGCTTTGGCCCAAGAAAAGAAGAGAACCTTAATGATGATGTGCCAGCGAGGTGGTTTGGTGTAATCATTAAGACAAAGTGCATCTTGTCAAAACAAGGATGGTCTCCGTTTTTCATTTCATTTCCCCTGTAGGCCCTCAGGTCTGGCTGACATCTTGCTGAAGAATTGCTCCAGAACACGAACAACAGGCCCAGATCAAATATTTATCCCCAGAACACCATCAAACCTATGACCCACTATGAGTCACCAAGGAGTATAGGAAGAACCCTGCTGGGTTTTAAACGCCTGAGGGGAGGTTGAGTGACAGCTCCCATCATCCCATCCCGCATCATATCCAGATCAGGTGGGATGCAAGAGGCTGGCGGCAGAAGAGCCACAGAAAAAAACATGAAAAAAAGAGAAACAGAAAATGAAAAGAGATAGGCGGGTGATGTGTTTCCAGTCATTTGTCCCTTGAGGACCCTTCCACCCTCCGGTGGGGATTGCCTTAGCAGACGACTGCCTTAAGTACATTAAAAATGCTGTGCCTTACACAGTGGTGCAAAATATCCATCTATGAATTAAACATGAAATCATGTTATTCCATCCGCTATCCGGTTGGCTAGAACAGATCTTAAATTTGCAATTTGTTGGCTGGGCGTCATTCCCCTCTGGCAGGACCATACATTATGATAACAAAAAATCATGATGTGAATTCCAGCTTGTATTAAAATAAAAGAGCCCATTCTACAACCACACCCTTTATAAACAGGTGTATAAATGATAGCACCTAGCCATGCAGTATTCACAGACAAACACTGACAGTTGAATAGGTCTTAGTAAAAAGTACTACAGTAAATGTAGCCCTGTCATGGGATGTAACCTTTGGCAGGATGTAAAATATCTGCCCTGCCAGAGCTGCCCCAGACAACTATGAGTGCTATAATTGTCAAATGGAAGCATATAGGAGCGGCCACGCAAGGGGACTCTGAAGCAAGGAGTGTGTAAAAACCATTGATCTTGTGTTGCATTCCATAATGCCGTCCCAAGCAACATCAGCACAAGTGTGTTGTGAGCTTCATGACGTGCACACAAGCCCCTATAAGATCCCTATACACAATGTAAAACATGCTGCCACTGGACTAGGACGCAGTGCAAATATGTTTTCTGAAGTGATGAGTCACCATTTTCAAGTCATCTGGAAGTCTGACAGACTTATCTGGCTTTGGTGAATGCAGAGAGAACTGCCTACTGGAGTGAAGAGTGCCAACTGTGACTGTGTTGAGCAGGCAGCAAGCAATGAGAGGTAAAAGGAGGGATGAGAACCCCCTGGTGAAAAAACTATTTATATCCCTCCTCAAATCTGGCTATGCCAAGATAAAACAGGCTGTACAAGTGCAGGGCTGTTGATTTAAAAACAATATACAAGTGCCACAAAAAAGGCACATAAAATTGTTCACTTACAAATCCAGATTTTTAAGTTTTCCTCGCACTGAACAAAATGGTCTGGTTCAACCAAGGACATCTAAAACAAGAGCAAATCACATTGTATGACTTTTGTGGAGAAAAAAAGCAAAAAGTTTTCCTTGATTTGGGCACTTGTAATGTCTGCTCGAGGCATCAGATGTGAAAGCCTGTAAATCCAGGACTCAGCAGAATGTGGTGCTTTTGAGAGGTCGGTGGGGGACAGTAAACTTTTAGGCCAAGTGGGGACCCATCGCTCAGCACAGATGGTCACAAGATGAAATGAGGCATAAAAGCAGGGTCCTGGACAAGTCCTTCCCATGTGGACTGTTTCCATGAAGCCATGCTCAAAAGGGAGCAGTTGTCATCTTGATGTCGGTGCCAAAGTATCAAACCTTGCACCTATGAAATCTGGCTGCCAGAGCCTTCATCTGCTCGAGCAGGACAAATCGCTGTGTGTCTCTGGCACCAACTGTGATTCTGACTAATGCAAGACATGAGAAAGCTCAGTGGTAAATCAGCACATGGAGCTTTGAGAGAATTCATGCAGATAACACCTGGTTAATCCCTTTTGGTCTGTAACTTGCAAGCCATAGGAACATGTTGCTACTGTGTTGGATAACAAGAAAAGGGTTCCTGCAAATATGCCTAATTGCGCATTTGTACAGAAGCATAATGTTTGGAAGCGTTTTAGTCATTGTGCATAGTGTGTTTCCTCACAGGCCAAAACACTGCAACTGGACAAATGGAAGCGACCTCTGTGTGGTCAGCAGTTTGGAAGAGTGGCTCTATGTAAGCACTGCTCATTATCTGTTTTAGACGGGTTTGTCTTCGATGAAAACCCATTACGCTCTTAGATAACCACTTTGCCAATAGAAGCCATCCTGCAATCTTCTTTGAGATGGGTACGAGAGGCGTGTTAAGAATTCTCATGAGCTTTTAGGAGGTGCCCCCCCCACACTCTCCTCTTCAGGTCTCGTCCGTACCCATTCATCAGGGAATCTTCTAGGCCCCCTCTGTGGAAACAGAAAGGACTATGGAAAGGTCAGAGACGCTGGTGAGGGATTGCCAGTAATGAGACTTCTTAAAGGTTACCTGCATTAGATCAACACCAATCCACTTCCGTCTGCCTTTCCCGCACACAGAGGTTTTAAGAACATAAGTGTACATAAATCGTCCTGCTTTGTGTGCCCTGAAGCTCCAGCAAGATGAAGCTTCACTTTGTTATTTCTTGATTATCATAGTTCTGTTAATTTTTTTAAAAAATGACTTTTAATAGTTATATAAGACTGCATGAGGAAAATCAAGGAGTTATGTGTTCATCTGTTCACCAGCATCAGAATCAGAAAACTTTATTTATCCCAGAGGAACTCATCATGCAACATGCCATTGTGTTAGTTGCAGAGTGAGGGGCATGAGACCCAAGAAATCACTCTTGTGTTTTAAGAAATGCAAGTAAGAAATGTTATAAAAGAAGTGTTTTTTCCTTGCTATTTACTTAATCATTCAATAAATAATGTGATATAAAGAGGCGTTATACTTGATGTAGAAGCCATGCTGGCAAGTACAAATGAATGGCCATTTAGTAATTTCCAAAAGAAATGATTTGGTATTAATATTACAGACACCCCCGCCCCCTCCCCTCCCCTCCCCACTCCTCCCAATAGACACTTGATGAGCTTAAGCAACATGCTGCTAAGGAGATGGCACTGAGCTGGGGATTTGTGTTTAAACTAGAGCAGAGCAGTTCTGACTTTCACCTGCAAGCCTGAAAAGAGCCACATGAATCCTCTCAAAGCTTCGGCACGATCAAAGGGAGAGTGGGCAGCTTTTGAGTTTTTAATTACCCCCTCTCATCATCCAAAGCATTCTAGACTGTGAGCACAACACCGCCTCTGTAACTGCTCTCAGAAATGCCTGCCTACTTACAACCAAGCAGCAATCGTCTCTGTTTCACATGCAGCTCCGTCCTGTTTAATGCATTTCTCTATGCTCTATGTCTGTTGTCTGCTCATCAGGTTCAAATGTGATTTTTCTGGCTTATATTAGTTGCTCTATTCAACTGTCATTTTGTACAAGAAATTACAAATAAATGGTACATTCTATACACAGTGTAGTAGAAGATTGTTCCTATAAGAAGAGTACAGCAATATATAAAAATGCAGGTTCCTAAAGTGGCTCAATAAGCTGTAAAAACAAAACTGCTATCAGAAAAATCCTGTTTTTATGCTTCAGCTCAGTATTTGCACTGTTTTGGAAGTGCTCCAGAGTAACATCTCCCAGTGTATCAGTCTCTACTCATCAGGTGAGCCTTGGAAAATTCCTACAGTCTGTACTGGCACCTCCAAAGGATGTGTGCTCACCCCATTGCTCGTCTTATTGTAACTTATTGTCGTGATAGTGATGTGAACAATTTCCTCCAGGATAAATAAAGTTCTCTGATTCTGATTCTGATTCAAGGATCCAAATGGGACAACTGGGTCTCTGGAGCAGTCGAAACAATTTGGGAGAGGAACACCTCTCCAAACTAGAGGCCACAAACCTTGGTCCTGGAGATCCATCTTCTAGAGAAGTCTACTGTAGTTCCATCCACAATCTATGATACCAGCTCTGGTTAATTAACTACTTCAGAAGCCCCTGATTGTCTGGAGCATGGAGTAAAGCAGCCTATTAGATGCAGATTGACTAAAACGTGGCAGGAAAGAATATTTCCAGGAGGAAGTTTGATAATCACTGCTCTTTATGGTGGTGATGAGGTTGGATGGTTCATTGATAAGTCCTCATCCCTGCCACCTCTCACCATCCTCAACAAGACTGTGACGGCTGTGGAGTCTTTCAAGTTCCTGGAACCAATCACCAGGGTCATCAACGTCCACTCCATCTCTGGTAATGTATTACACCACCATTAGAGCCTGTCGTCATGTCTTTATCACAGTCTGGTCCCGCTGTGCCTATTTAAGCCTATTTATAAACTAAATTGTATTCTCAGGTCGACTGAAACCTTTCTACTTGTCCAGAACCTTCAGGCATGCAGAGAAAATAATTGCAGACCCATCATTCCTGGGTCATTTCCTGTTTCATATTATCTCCTCAGGCAGGAACTTCAATGAACCGTGTCACTACAGCCTGTCATTAAAGTAGTAAAATACATTTTTATTCCCAAATGTATATTTGCGTGAATCTCTACAGGTATGGATTCGAATGTGTGTGTACAAGACCTAAGGTATAGATGATATCACTGTATAAGCACTGTCAGCTGTATATGATTCTTCTGTCTGCTCCAAAGAGCTCTTTATGGCACCATTATGTAACAAATAGGATTCGCAAGCCTTTTGGGAACCTGTTTTCTTCTTGTATATTCAAGCAGTTCAATGTTAGGGCAAAAAGAAGAATGTGAGGTTCTGGGGTTCAGGGGTTATAATTAGGCTACTCTTCTTTCTTTGTTTCATGCACAAAAGGACATTTTTGCAACAGCCAAAAGCAACACTGCCCTCACTATGATGCATTATCCGTGCATTGCCCATGCTTTCTGTAAGCAAACACTGTGCCAATCCTGAGGCCGACATGGTCCTGTTTTTCTGTTTCAGCTTTGATAGAAGCAAATTAAAGTAGCGTAGCATATTTGGCTGCAAATCCTGTGTAAGCTAGAACTATATCAAGCCCATGACCCACTGTCATCGTTTTGCTTTGCCAAGCCTGTAAAGCAGCCAATTTCAGTTAGCTTTCTTTTTCAGAAGGCTTTTGACTCGAGCCTCTTTTTATAGCAAGAGAAATGCAAGTGAAAAGTATGACTTGATGAACTCTTTAGTTTCCCTGGCAGTGTGTTGTGTGATTTGGGATACAGTTCGTATAATTGCGCTGTTGTTTTCTCTGAAGAGTGGATGGTGATACTTTTAGCCCTGCACCGTGGGAGTTGCTGGTAATTTCAGGGACAGCTGGCTTGGAGTTTTTCTTCACAGTTCTGATCTTTTTCTATGATGAAATGCAGCTGCGTTGCTTCATCAATTAAGAACAGGTTTGTACAACATTGGGATTTTTGAAAGGGTTGGTTTTACAACATTTTACACTATGATACCGGTTCGTTTCTTTCACAATTCAAAGATTTTATGTTACATTAGGGCAACTGATTGCAAAGACTATTACCAAATGGAACAATACATTCATAATACACATAGAAATATCTGTTCTACTAAGGCTTTTCACCTAAAATGATAAAGAATACAAGCACCATTACTATAAAATGGTAGAAAAAAAAACCTCCTAGTGCTTACACTGCAAAAACTCCTGATCTAACTTAGACTTGCAATCTTATTTCTAGCCTAAAAGTCTTTTTGATCTTGTTTTGAGAATAATATACTATATAAGAGCAGATTTTTTTGCTCTTAAATAGTATATAAAGATTGTTTTAAGATTGTTTTTTTTTCCTATTTAAAGAAATCTTTAGAGTAGAAACAAGTGAAATTATCTGTCAGTGCAGTAAGATATTTACAGTTGGTAAGATTTCTTGAAATATGGAAAAAATACTTAAACAATCTTAATAACCTTACAAAGTCTGCTCTTAAATAGTACATTATTCTCAAAACAAGATCAAGAAGACTTTTAGGCTAGAAATAAGATTGCTAGCCTTAGTCAGATCAAGAGTTTTTGCAGTGTAGCCTGTAATTAATTACCGGCTAAGATGACATTCACATGGTCTGTGCAATGTCATATTAATCCAGATCTTTTAACTCTGCATTAAACTGTGCCCTGTGGAAATATGAAATATGAAAAAAATATGAAATCATGCAATTCATACACAAGTTATAGCACTGAATGCCAAAATAGTACAGCTAGTGTTCAGTTCTTGACCATCAAGTATATTTGGCATTCAGTGCTATAACTTGTGTATGAATTGCATGATTTCAGATTTCATATTTCCACAGGGCACAGTTTAATGCAGAGCTAAAAGATCTGGACTAATATGACATTGCACAGACCATGTGAATGTCATCTTAGCCGGTAATTAATCAGAATACTCTAAGGACCTTTTAGAAGGTTAACATGCTAACAGCTCATTTGCATTTCTGTCAAGCACTTGATGACAAATCAAAATCTAGTGTTGGCTTTGTTAACATTCTTTCTACAAAAACAAAAAAACGGCACTGTTTACCAAAAGAGAAACCAAGCAAAAAAATCCCAGTCATACCCCAAAATACCCCTGGATTTTTTAAGCTTTACAGAAGCATAATTGACAACATAACATTTATAAGAAGTTTCAGATATATGCCGTATAAAACCTACAGAACACAATAAAAATCAAATTTGTATAACAATAAAGGAAACAAAAAAACAAAGAAAGAAAAAAATAATGACTACTGATAAATAACAACCCAAAAACAGACCAAAACCAAAAGAGTCGGCTCACAATCCTGTGTCAGACACGAATACCAAAAATGCAGCATATCATCCACATCATAATAAACAGAACAGAAAAAGCCAGGCATCCGAACAGTCACTTCAGTCAGGGGTGAGTGAGAGATTCATCCTCTTAACCAGATGGAAAAAGGAGCCCTGTATTTTCATAAACTTAATTGAGAAGCCTCTAAGTGAAAGCCTTATCTTTTCCAGTTTAATAAAAGTTATCCCTTATTCATCAGGGATGAGAAGGAGATGTTGGTGATTTCCAGTTAATTACTAGCAGTCTTCTTGCCAGTCAAGTGAGAAAAGGCGTTTTATTGGATGTAGAAATGGAAGACAATGAGGAAAACTTCCTCCACTAACTCTGATAAAGTGTCAAATATCAGTGTTCAGTAATTATATGAAGGTGGGCAAAGCCAGAGTACCGTATGAGTATAAGATTTGCAGTGATGTTTTTATAAAACTTTGACAGCCGGGCCTTAGTATAATATACACAGTGTTAAACCAGCAGTATTAATGTCGTACTCTGTACATTTCAGAGCAAAATAATCTCTTCAGACAGCACACACCCAATAATTTCAATTCTGCACCAATGATTTAAATGTAAACCCAAAGAGCCATTCAGATGGATGGTTTCAGTAAGGAAAACCAGAGTTCCTTGTCAAAAATGTCTTCCTCTGAGAGTTTTTTTTCATGAATTTAATGTCTAACTGACAATTCCACACCACCCTGAGCTGATTACTTTCACTGCAAAGCCTTAGGGGCACTGAGTGATAAGCCTTTTCTTGGAATTCGAGTGTTTGCAGTAAAACTCTGCAAGTCACACACTTCACTCCAGAAATAATGTGCTGGGAAGCTTTTTCAGTACATACACTTATATTGTGAAGGTTTTAATGCCCTAATTATTTGTGCAACCCGTCAAATAAGTCTAATTCTTTGTACTACACACCGCTCCCGCACTTTTTATTCATCTGTCTAATGTTCTTCACCCTAAATAATGTCACACAGGGGAGAAATGAGATGGATAGTCTTTCCCACAGACAAATCCATTATGTCAGACTATATCCCAATTACAAGTCCAACTCCAAAGCTGTCACATAATTAAGAAGGGATAATAATGGAGGGAGACTGGAGTGATATTAGGAAGTCATTAAAATCTTGACGGTGAACCTAAAGGGGCTATGTAATAAAATTCAGGCTTCAATCTTTTCAGCGGTATAATAGTTTTCTTTTCTTCTGCTTTTCGGCTGTTTGACTTCGCAGTTTCTGTTTGCTCTCCATAAATTCCTCATTTGACATTACAGGAATACAGGAGATGCATGCATGCATGTTCAACCAAAAGAAGTAACACTTGAATGTTGGACTGTTGGAATATGATGATTTAAGATGAGCCAAAATGTTAACTGTAAGTTTCCTGGTGATATACTAGTCGAAATTCTTCTTAATCTAATGTTAACACCAAGAAGGATGGCGGTGGCCTAGGATACTTGTCTCTGCACCAAGAGATCATGGGTTCGAATCCTACCTACAGCATACCATAACTGGGTTCCCGAGCAAGACCCTTAACCCCAAGTTGCTCCAAGGAGACTGCCCCCTGTAGTTAGAGAATGAAAGTCATTTTGGATAAAAATGACTGCTAAATGCTGTAAATGTAAGAGGTTCCATCTGTCTAAGCCACTTTTCCTAACCATGGTTGTGAGGGGTGCTGGAACCCATGTCTGTGTTCATAGGGTAAGATACAGGAAACCACTCTGGACAGGTCACCAGTCCATTACAGACACACAGACAAACACACTCACACATCGGGACAATTTGGCAAGTCCAACTCACCTGGCATTAATGTCTTCGAACTGTGTGAGGTAACCAGCCCAGCCTACACAAAGAACCCTCAACCGCCTTTAGCAATAGATCCCAGGACCTTGCACAGTGTTGCACTAAAATGAACAAAGATGCAACATACAAACAGTGCAAAAGTCAAATGGATAATCTTTCACCCCATTGCTGAAAGGCTCATCTTTCAGCAGTGCTACTCTATAGTGAGTTCCAGTCTGGGGAAATGCTAGTACAGATTGTTACGTAGGGGACAAATATTAAAGAGACATATGGTCGGAACGCATCTCGGACACTTAAGGTTAATGACACCCTTAGCGTATACCCTTTAGCCTTGCAGTCCACTAGTCATGCTTCACTTCTCTTTTATTCCTCTGCATCAAGTCAAGAATCCCAGACATACATGACTGCTTTGATCAAAGTAAGACACTTAAAAAAGCTGGAATATGTAACTCTTACTGAATATTGTAAATATAGAAATAAATATATGCATATTTTCAACATATAATATCTAGGAATATATTTATAAATATCAAATAAAGATTATGGGACACCTCTGTTTAGTACTGATATAGTCACAAAGTATCAGCAGAATCAGATGTTGCTATAAAGTGCTTCTCTACTTTTTAAAGTTTAAAGCAAGTTCTTATGCCTGCAGTTTTCAGCAGTTTGATTCAAACATAAAAAATGAAAAATATCATCTCAACTGCTCTAATGGGCCACAAGGTGAACACAGCACTATTTTAGCAACTGTAGCTTTGCAACGTTGCCTTTCATTTTTGCAGCCTAATGGCCATAGCTTCTCCTGACTAGCCTTTTATACAGTCCAGCTTAGTTCGTCAGCATGTGACAACAAAAATGCGAGAGCATATCCACCATTTTGTCCCAATCAGGCCTCCTTTTGCCATGTTCTCTACCACCTGAGGCCAATTTCGCTGTACATCAAAGGCCTCTGTGTGTCTTAATAAGAATTGTGGCTGCTTTGTGGCTGGAGGTATAAAGAAGCACCTGCGCTCAGACCCCGGAGGCCAGAGCTCAACACGAGTGCTCATTAATTAACCTTTTGTAAGCGGAGACCTCTGTGCTTTATCTAGCTGCAAAGCGTTATCAGCCTGTTTTAATGATCCCCATCCTCAACACAGTGCAGATAGAATTGGGCAACATTCTGACAAGCTGAACAACATAACTGTAGGTCTAATTTCACTTAAGGTGAAAAGGCTAGCTAAAAGGTTAATACGCACTTAGAGGAACATATATGAATACTGCTAAATACTTCTAAGGAAATACTTCTTTACAGTACTGAGCAAAATCCGAGACCACCTATCTGTTTATGTAAATTTCAGTCTTTAATGCAAAACATATTTACCAGAAAATCACACAGAAGTCTCCAACACTAAGAATGAATATGACATCTGTCAAATCTGGCATTTTAACTCTTCCATCTTTAAATAGAACCAGTTGAAACAGACTCCTCCCCACAAAAGTTGCTTTCAAAGCTCCCTTCAAAAAGCAGAGCAACTACTACCTATACACACCTCAGTTGCCCCACAGCTTTCATTCTTGTATGCTTTCAAAATGACTAAAGGAGCAATTCCTGAGGAAATCACATTTGTGCATAGTGAGGAAGAGTGTCAAAAGAAAATAAGTTTCAAAAAGTTTAAAAGACTGGAATTAAAGACTATCAAATGATTTAAGATTTTGCTGTCTAGGCCAGCGGATGGAAGAGGCCGCTGTTTAGTTTCAGTTTATGGGGCTTTTGTTTTGATATTGGGGTTTGTGCGTGTCTGGTGTGATGTTTGTGTTTGGTTATTAGTGACTGTGTTAGGGAATTTGTTTCTGTGCTTGTCTGTTATGTGTTTAAGTTCATTGAGTTCTTGTTTGAGTTGCTATAACGCTACCCATGCCTTGTGTGTCCTGTGTTTAAAGGTCCTCGCACCTCTTTGGTAGGGATGCACTGATTGCAATTTTCTTGGCCGATTCCGATTACCGATTTTTGTGCAAGTGTGATCGGCCGATACCGATTTTTCC
>JBBPCW010000027.1:4786438-4797578 GCA_037974425.1 Phenacogrammus interruptus | reverse complement strand
ACGCACACATACACGCACACATACACGCACACATACACGCACACATACACGCACACATACACGCACACAGTAATACAGAGGCAGATCTGTTGCTGCCAGACTATAAATTGAATTGATGAGCAAAGACATCTCTGGAGAGTGATCTTTGCTTCTTCAGATTTATATTGAAGCTGTGAGGCTAATGTAGTTAACAAGGTATGCTGCTCAATTAACCAAATGGAAATTTCAATTTTGGCTTCCAAAATTATAAAAGCAAGATCACTGAAATAATCTAGT
This sequence comes from Phenacogrammus interruptus, assembly GCA_037974425.1. Classification (NCBI taxonomy): domain Eukaryota; kingdom Metazoa; phylum Chordata; class Actinopteri; order Characiformes; family Alestidae; genus Phenacogrammus; species Phenacogrammus interruptus. The sequence continues at coordinate 4,797,302 of JBBPCW010000027.1, read as the reverse complement.
ATATCGCTACTGAACAGATAAGTCAGATTACAGAATCAGCATAAAGCATCCAGTGATGTGATCCTAAATCACCTCAGTACATCGAGGTCAGATAGAGAGAAAGATTGAATGATATTTTTCCAGTTTATTTTGTATTCATATATACTGAACATAGATTTCATAGCTTTTAGCAGTTTGTGGAGGTGCACTAAAGTTGGTCTTATTTGTTTTGATTATTATTTCTGTCTTCCACTCATGTTTATTTTCAAGAAAATCCATTGTTCTGTAAGCTCAATAAATGCATGATGTTTCCAAAGTCATTCCAAATGAGGAAGCTTGTTAAATAATCATGATCTCAATACTGAACAAAATAATTGATTATGATTTTTGCCGTAATTGACCAGTAATAACAATGTATACTCCACAAATCAGCACTGTGTAACCTGCAGGCTTAACCACCACATATTTGCCTTAAACCTAGAGTAAGAGTTAAGAATCCACCCACTAAAGGTGCACAAGCCAGTTTATTTTAGTGCTGGTCCAAAGCCTGGGTAAACGGGGAGGGTTACGCCAGGAAGGGTATCCAGTGTAAGAGTTCGATTTTAAATAGACTTGCTGATGTAGTTTTTGACACCACTATACGAGAGAAAGACAGACAGAGGGTGTTTGTGTGTGGGTGCGTTTTATATTACCTCATTTCGTAGGCGAGCCACAGCTCCATGTGCTGGCGTCTGCGGGACTGTCACAACAATGTCATCTAGATTCCGCCCATTGGTCTGTGATATCAGGAAAGAGAGAGACACATAAAAGAAACAACAGGTATTTTTACAAGCAAGCTTATTTATGCGAGATGAAAATCCAACCCCTCCCTCCTTAGATACTGAACTGACTGTCTGCACACAAATGACTGAGGAATTTGTGGGGGTTTTTCCAAGTAAACTAAAGAGAATTACCAGCCAGACACTGGAGCCATTAAGGGTATAAGCATGTACCTTCACATTTACAACATTTGATTGATGCTCCTATCCAGAGTGACATATATGAGAGTCTTATAATCCACAAGAAAACAACCTTCATACTAGAAAACATTCTTAAAATTGAGAGTTGCTAGAAGACTAAGATTCTACCGGTTCTAACAGATCACCCACACAGAAGGCAGTTTATTGTAAAGACTGTGTTATGGCAGAGTGTGACATGAACTTTTAGTTTATAAGCAACAACTAACAGTCTATTTAAGTTGGACTAGTTTTGAATGAGGAGATTCTAAAACTGAAATGATATACAATACCAGTCAAAAGTGTAGACACACCTTTTCATTCAACGGTTTCCTTAGTTTTTATTATTAGCAACATTGTAGATTAATACTGAAAACATCACCTACTGCTCTGATGACAGCTTTGCACACTCATGGCATCAGATTCATAAGGAATCGACCTGGAATGGTATTTATTTACATCTGTTCTTCAACAAGAGTTCATTAGTGGAATTTGTTGTGTGGAATTCTTAATGTCTTTGTGATGGTCGGGCTGGTACACTGTTAGTGATCCTATTCCACATTATGGCAAGAACGACTAAACTAAGAAAAAGAAACAAAAGTCCATCATTACCTTATTACAAAACATTCTCGTTTGTTTAACATTTTTTGTTTACAGCATTATTCCATGTGTTCCTTCGTCATTTTGTATGTTTTTAATGTGGAAAATAATAAACACACAGAATGAGAAGGTGTGTCTAAACTTGTGACTGGTAGTGTAGGTAGATCTTTAATCCAGTATGAATCTGCAGTGTGTAGTAGCAGCACAGTCTGACTGTAGAGTGAATGATTGCCTATAAGTGAATTCTGTTGAGACCAGATAGGAATAACAAAACATTCTTATTGAAACAACTACACATACAAACACCGGCTAGAAACGTCATCCGCTAATGCCTTTCAACCTTTGGAAAGCAGAGCAAATTACTTACATCAGTTATTTATTATCTTATTATTACATGCAATACTGCACAATTTTCTTATCGGGTGCTAAATCATCAATATGTGCAATATTTTATCAGCAACAATCTTACCATGTGAAACATCACTGATCTCTATTATGTGCGATAACACACTCCTAACCACTATTTGTGCTATTGTTCTCTTACCTGTAAGTTTCTTATATATATAGTATAAATGCTCCAGCATTTGTGTTTTTAATATTGAGTTTTTGAGATTCTGTTCTTGTCTTTGTGTCTCTGTGCAGTCGTAATATAAGCAGTTTCCTCTGGGATGTGATTCTGATTTTATGTTATTCCTTATGCATCAGTCAATCAGACCATGACACATTATGTATGGATCTATGGTGCGGCGCTAAAGACAAAGAACGATCAGCAAGATGGGTTACCTGCTGCGGCAAAGCACCTGCTGGTCCAGGAAAGCGACGAGTTTTGGAACGGACCATGTCCCTCCGTGGTCTCTGAGGCGTCTTATTGGCAGCGGACACCAGCTGGACCAGATGATTGGTCAGGACAGGCGTATGGAGGGGACGGGGTGTCCGTGTCTGAGATGGAGCAGGAGATATAGCCTGGAAGAGGGACTCTGGGCGGCGCTGTGGTGCTCTGGGAGTCACAGGCCCTCTCTGCAACTCAGATGATGCTCTCACAGGTCTGGGACTGGAGAACCTCACAAAGGACTGGCATGTATTCTGAGGAGAAGCTGCACAATATGTTATTTATTGTACATTATGAAAGGGTTACTGTTTGCTTTATGATCATCACCGAAGCCGCAGGTATTCAAAATAAACCAATCTCTATATTGTTCCATTTTGTCTTTAAATGAATTAAGCTCTTCAAATAACGCAACAACCCAATCATTTTAATCAAAATGACTTTGTGTAGTAATGTGTTTTGGGACACAATTTAAGCACATTTTCTCAAGCATGTAAATCCAAATAAAATCTGGAAATGACAGCTGTTTCAATTCACATTTAAAAATGACTATTTCCAGGAACATCCGTAGTAATTTAATCTATTCCCAAATTTATTAACTGCTTGTAACTCGTATTTGTCACAGTGCACTGGGTTAGTCAACTCTTTAAGCCATTTCCAAAGTCTTTTGGCTAATCCAGCATATTTAAAATCCCAAGAAACAGAGGAAAATACAAAATATTCAGAAAGAACAAAGTAATCCTTCCTGTAATAAATATGGATTTTTAGATTATGCTGCTTCTAGCAAATTTCCTACCTGAGGGTACATTCTGTACTACATTCCAAGTCATCACAAAATGCAGAAACAATACTGTAATATGATATTTTGTCCATATTATGCAGTCATTCTCTGTGGTGGAGAAGTGGGAACATTACCTTGTGGTGTAAATGTGGAGGGACATGGGGGCCTGATAACAGAATGTGGGGTTCTAGGTGTTAGAACAGTATTGCAGAACCCTCTGAGAGAAGACACAACTGGAGTATCTTCGGCTGGCTTAGCAGGGACAATGTTGTCAATGCCTGTTGCTGAGGCAGGCTGGTGCCTGGAAGCGTTCTGAAAAAGACTCTCATCCAACTCCTCCAGATCCACATCCCACTCATCGAAGTCATCCTGGGGGAGGTCGCTGGAGGGTGGAGGGTTTGATTGCTCAGAAAGAGGCTGCAGGGATGAAACAGTGCTGGAGCTTCCCAAAGGTGCTCGAAGAGAAGCGGTGGGTTTGTGAAGGGCAGAGGGAGCAGGAGATGAGGAGTTTGGGTGGGAGAGACTTCTTAAACCCTTAATAGACCCCGGTTCTGAAGTACCATCCTGGGAGCTGGCTGATATGCTGAAGGAGCCTTGATGTGCATTGCGGTTGTGGAAGGTGGTTGATTCCTGAGAGGGTGCAGACGTTGGGCCTGTAGAAGATCTTGATGCAGAAGGAGGTTCTGATGTGTTTGTCCAATCAGCTTCCAACAAGTCCTATATTAGAGCAATAAACAAACCATTTTAAACACAAAGCAACACACACTGCTCCACAGTTACCGTCAGACTGTAAAACTACACAGACTACAGACTAAAGTCACAGCAGTCTGTATTTAGACTAAAAAAATACACAGCCATTACACACTGGATTCAAATTTCTACACGCATTTCTAACATAAATACTGCAGATTCATACTAGCTTAACATCTTTACAGAATTATTACTGTAGGAGTGAAGAAAACTACAATGCAGATTCATACTGGATTTGAATGATAAAATTATTACGGTCAGATTCTTTTTTTTCAAGACCTACTTGCCTTAAAAATTAGTCAATTGTACAGCAAACTATCTAATGTCAAACATTTCTGTCCAATTTGCTCAAACACCTTAAGCTCACATGAAGCCATTAGAGCAGATCATAACACTGCCAATACACACCGGATTAAAATCTCAGCAGTTATTACGGTCAGACTGTAAAACGACACAGAGAACAGGTTCAGAGCAGATTAAAATCACTCCATAATAATTAAAACAAGACTAAAATCCACATACTGCTAGTTCACACTGGATTAAACTAAATCAACAGTTATTCCTGTAAAAAAAAAATACACACATGACTGAATTAAAATGTCTCCATCATTAGTATTTTAACACTGAAAACAACACAGACTGTAGATTCATAATGGATTAAAATGTCACAGTTTGTACTATTAGACTTATCAAGAGCTTCTTGTATCAGAACATCTACTATGATTTGGTCAAAGACCTTAAGCTCAGCTAAAGCTTTCAGAGCAGGGGTGTTTAGTCTTATCCACAAAGGGACGGTGTGGCTCTGGGTTTTCATTCCAATAAAACACATCCCACTAACTGTTTACAAACTGATCCGACTGATTGAACACAAAGAGTCAAATGCGCTTCTACAGCCATTGTGGCCTTCTGTGAACAAAACTGGACACTCCTGCAATAAAGATTAATTTAGCACATCTGAATTAAGTAATCAAGGTCCTGATTACTGGCTAAGCTGAATCAGGTGTGTGTGTTAGCCCTGCGGTTTCTATGCTGATACTGGTTTCCCAGACGTGGACTAAGCCTAATCTTGAACTGAACTGCCATGGCAATAATGAATTGTCGCTGGGGGCTTGTTTTAGTCTAGGACTGGTCTTAATCTGGGTGTGGGAAACAGTCCAGTTGTATTTTTATTCCCATTCCTGCTCTGCACATGTGTGCTTTGCCTATTCACACACCAACCAACTTGTTAATTAGCTGAAGAGTTGGATCAGGTGTGCTGGAGGAGAGAAAGTACTGAAATGTGTAGTGGCAACCCCAGCAGCTTCTTACCAGACACTTCATGAGGATAAAATTGAGGTGGGACATTAACCATCAAGCAGTCAATTGTATAATCTTCTAGATCTACAAGTGGGGGGTTTATATCTCCACTCATGAGGTCCCACTACTCTGTAAGTAAACTCATCTTTAGCACAACTAATCATAAAGAAAGGGTCAACAAACCCATGTAGGTGGACACTAAGAGTTTGTGTACTTTTTAAATGGAAAAAGGTACAGAAAAGTATCGTGGGAAAGGCACCGGAAAAAAGAAAATGGGGAAAACGGTACATGAAAAGTAGAGGGAAAAAGGAGTGAAGGAGGAGATGCAGAAGTATTGTGATGCCTGACCATAACACTGACATTCAAATGCATAGGTTATTATATGGTGTTGGTCTACCCATTGCAGCTATAACAGCTTCCACTCTTGTTGAAAGGCTTTCCACAAGATTTAAGTTTCTGTGGGAAGTTGTGCCCATTCATTCTGTAAAGCATTTATGAGGTCAAACACTGATGTTGGACGAGAAGGCCTGGCTCACAATCGCCGTTCCAGTTCATCCCAAAGGTGTTGGATGGGGTTGAGGTCAGGGCTTTGTGCGGCCAATCTTCCATTCCCTAACTACAGGGGACAGTCTCCCTGGAGCAACTTGGGGTTAAGGGTCTTGCTCAGTGGTGCTGCTGCTGAAGGTAGGATTCGAATCCATGACCGCTTGCACCAGAGGCAAGTATCCTACCACCACCACCCACGCCTTTATGGAGCTTGCTTTGTGCACCAAGGCAGAGTCATGCTGTTGAAATTGAGTTAACAAAGTTGGAAGCATGGTCTTGTCCAAAATGTTTGTCTGCTGAAGCATAAAGATTGCCCTTCAGTGGAAGTAATGAGCCTAGCTCAAACCCTGGAAAGAGGTGTCCCTATGCTTTTGTATAGTGTAATTACACACATTTAGAAACGCAGGGCACTCATGACTGTAGCTGAAAAACAAACGGATTAAAAACAGGTCAAATGTGAGTCTACAACCCAAAAGCAACATACTGCATCATCGAAATCTTCTCCAACGCTGAAAAGTCCGCTCCATTTGTTGTTGCAGGCCTGAAAAACAATGAAGGAGTAAAACCCATAAATATGTAGATGCAGCTGTGTCATCTCCATGTTTTAAACTGGGCTGTTAGCACTGCTAGCTGAGAAATGACCTGTTAGTGAACTTTACTGCCTCTTACCGTGGCCGTCATGACTTTCTGCTCCTGGTTAGACTTCAGAGGTGTAATATTAAATCCACGTGCGTGTCTTGGGAGTTCTTACATGTCTTAAAAAAAAAAAGAAAGTGAAAATGCCCAAATAAACTACCGTCGGATCTTGAGGATAGATCTCCCCGCCGCCACCTTCAAACACACCGTGACGTGGAGGGGAGGGGCTAGGCCCTGCTAGCGACGCCTGGTGGCCGTCCGCCAGTATTACACATACAATGCGAGCTGGTGGGTATTCCATGAAAGTAGTTAAAGAAAGCCTGGCTCACCCGAAAAAGTAAGACTTATACTACTGCCATCTCTCAATTAAGCCTCATGCCGTTATATCAAGGATAATTCAAGGCAGTCTTGCATAGTCTCGCTTTGCACGCGCTCCCGGGATGTTTAAGAAGCCCAAAGGAATGGATGGCCGAGAAGTAGATGAAATGGCGCGGAACGAAGCCAAAAGGAGAGCAGGGTTTTTCTCAGCAGCAGAACAAACGCTGCTCATTGAGCTTTTCGAAGAATATAAAGAGACAATAACCAAGAAAGGCAATACTGCAGTCATCAATAAAGCCAGAGTGGTTGCTTGGCAGAAAATTGCAGAAAGGATAAATGCGTAAGTCTTGTACCTTCTCTCTATTGGCTTCATATGTTCATTTTACTTTATAGTGTAATTCATTATTCTCCATAGAGTACTTTAAATTGCATTTTGGCTTTCCATGTTAATACGTTTAAATAGATCTTTGTGACTTAGCAGTGGTTTAGAAAATACAACTTAAGTGTAACCCCATCAGTACAAAGACTTTGTTAAATACAGCCCTACTGACTAGTGAACGAGTAAACAAGTGCACTTTTCGGACACAGCTAGACGTGTTTGATCTCCACTGACCCTCTTGCCCAATCATTGACGAATGTCCACCGTTCACTATTATTAATCTCAACAGATGCAATCTCAGTCGAGAGAGAAGAACCTGGCAACAAGTGAAAACAAAATATAAAAATATCTTTCACACTGGTAAGTATCTAATGAGAAAAGGTCAGTTTGATCACAATAGTTGTGTTTGATCACAATAGCAAAACTCATAAATCTAATTGTAGCCACAAAGAGAATGAGCCAGGCCACTGCTACTGGTGGTGGGGCTCCACCTGAGGACCTCAAACCAGCGGAGGACCTCAAACCAGCGGAGGACCTCAAACCAGAGCAGGACCTCAAACCAGAGCAGGACCTCAAACCAGAGGAGGACCTCAAACCAGAGGAGGACCTCAAACCAGAGGAGGACCTCAAACCAGAGGAGGACCTCGCACTGAGCACCAGTAAAGGTCGGCCTCGGGTGGAAGGAATACAAGGGGGAATATCAACAGAGATCATCCCCCCAGTTGCCTGGGAAAAATATGTAGAAGGTATTGTCCACTTCTTTTCCTCTAGGTGTCCATTCCTTAATAGTGGTATCTAATAACTGTTGGTGTTTTGCGGTAGTTTGGAAAACTTTGGAATGATTTACCACTGCATGTGAGGCAAGCTCCATCTATTGTTGTTTTTAAATCTCGCTTAAAAACTCACTTTTACTCCCTGACTTTCGATCCAGTGTGTTAGGGTGACTGAGACTCATCATCCTCTTTTATCTTCGCTCCTGTCTTACTTGTTTTGTGTTTTATGGTTGTGTTTATGTTTGTATTTGTATTTTGGTCAGCCATGTTGTTGTTTTTTATAAGTTCTTTATAAATAAATTGGAATTGGAATTGGTTTGCCTGTCTCTGCAGTGACAGGAGATGTAATACACCTGGCTAATCCCACAGCCACATCAGTCCATGACACTCTTGACCCATGTGTGAGTATGCAATGTTTTTTGCTTTAGATAAGAGGGTCATGACATTTTTACTTTAACAACTTTGCTATTCCTCATTTTGCAGTTTGATGGCCCCAGTACATCTAGGGCTGTTGACGAGAAAACAGTGTCAGCAGACACTGAAGTGCCAGAGGTATGCCCATATGTGAAATGCTTTAACTGTGTTTGCAGTCTGAAGAATTAACTTAACTAATTACTAATTAATTACTTAACTGCAGAATTTAACCACACCATGGAGCCCTACTTATAATTACCAACAACATGGCTTCTTTGCTTCTTTGCGACCCATTATCCCTCGTCACAGGATATACGTACAATTTATAAGAGGAAGCTGCTCCTGTCTGTGGAAAGGGAGAAACTGGACATCAAATACAAAAGGCTTCTGATAAAGAAAACCGAACTGGAAGTCAAGAAGCTAGAGAAGGAGGTAAGTACACACTTGAAGGAGAAAGTGCTATGGTTTAAACTGAGTTTAATTTTCTGTTCTCTCTCTCTTTCCACAGCTTCAGACAATGCCTGATTAGCCACGTTTCAATAAATTACAATTTTTACATTTTTTCAATTACCACTTTTCAGGAAAGAATTTTTTTAAATTATTATTCAGAATGGTGGAGGTACGACCATCACCAGTGACTGTGTAATAGGAGTCCCTATAAAGGTTCCCCACACTCCTTCCATCTGTTCCCTCTTCAAGAGCCGGAATATCCTCCCACAGCTCCTCTGCCACTGGTGTGGGCAATCTTTTCAATGCGGCGCATGTGTTCAATGTTGTGTAGGACTGGATAGGCAACCACAATATTGCACATACGGTCTGGCAGAGTTCATTCAGGCACTTAAATCTACAAAAAGTGAATGTTAGCCTGAAAAGCTGGTCTAAAAGAAATGTGGTGTGTATGAATTATGAACCGCGACTTTAGTTGGCCAAAGGTCATCTCAATTTGTGCCCTTATTCTGCTGTGGCCGTTGTTAAATGCCTTTTCTGGCTCAGTTAGAGGTTCTGGGTAAGGGGTTAAAAGGTAAGGCAGGCAGGTAGGCAGGCATATCCCTTGTCCCCAAGCAGGACTTTTTAAACTCTCCTGTAGAAGAAAGTATGGTACAAAATTCACAATTGTTTAAAAAGTATTTGCTTGGATGTTAAGATCTCATTAGTTTTCATAAAATATACATGTTCAGTGAAAGTGTTGCTATAGTATTCTCCTGCCTTCTGGAAACTTGTGTGCTGGTGAGGATGCTCGGAAGATTCTGGAGTCGTGGACAGAGCCTGGCCATTTCGCTTCGACATTAGTAACGAGGCCATTCCTATCACAGATCATCTAAACACAGAGTCGATTCAGAGATACACTTTGCCTAGCAGAGCGTTTGTTGTTCTGTATAAAGTGTTCAGTCCTATTCAGTGCTAAATCCCTCCACCTGACAATAATATAGTTTCTCAAAACCTATATTTTTTAGAAACTGTTAACATAGTCTGCTTCCATTGGTCCAGCTAGGGACTGGATCCGTACATGGGTGTGATCTATTGTACCCAGGCCATTTGGGAAATCTGAGGCAGAGGTTTGACTTGACACAGGTGTATATACTCAATACAGCCTGGAGGCAACTGTGCATTCAGAGGTTTTTAACTATTATTGCATAGAAATGCTTTTTGATCCTCTGTGGTGACAAAGATGTCCAGAAACTTTTGGCATGTGTTTTATTTCATGACTTTCTGCACTGTTCATGTGCTGTAATGGTCACAGCAATCAAAAATATGGCCCAAGCACAATGACAGAACTAAGTCCATCTATAAGGTGCAGTTTTAGACAATGTACATACATTTTAATGTGGGGGGATCTAGAACAGTGGGGGGCAATAGTCTCACAATGTGAATATCATTACTCATGTCAAATTTACTGATCTTTAATACGTGCAATAAAATACTCCTACCATCTGTCATTAGAAATTCATTTAACTTTCAATGTTACTTATCTGTAGTATTAATAACCCAGCATTTGTGTATATAGCATAGGGAATTTCATAGGGCTTTTTTTTTCTACAGATCTTAAATGGATTTCTTTAGACTTTTATATTTTACATTTTTCTGGTCTGTGTCTTTGCAGTCAGAACATAAACAATTTCCGTCCTGATCAATAAAATGTTTCTGATTTTCCTGGTAATGTCACAAATGACAACCATGCCATTTTCTATTCGTTCTATATATAAAGAGAGAGGGTCTCAATAATGTTTAAATATGAATGATTCCTGGGGAAAGGGATCAAATTAAACGCAGTGTCTTATTAAGAGGTACAAGGGCTTTAATAGGATAAGTACAATTATACTAATATAATAAGAATAAGATAAGAGCCTGTCTATTAATATGGAACCTCAGTGCAGTTAAGCAACAGTGGATGTGTTTGGTCTACAGAGACTGGAACAGCATTTTGTATCTTTTTTGGAAATGTCAGGTCTGATGTGGCAGTAGCTTGCTGCGATTCTTGACCAATTTGGACATTAAATAATTTATGTACCTTTTCAGGCACCCCATCAATCACCATTAGGTTACATTGTTAACCCTACAATTTCTCATTCA
>JBBPCW010000027.1:4737887-4751855 GCA_037974425.1 Phenacogrammus interruptus | reverse complement strand
AAAATGTTTCACATTCACACTAAAACAAAATCGTGATTAAAATCAAAATCGCAATATTGTTCAAGAAAATCGTAATGCGTTTTTTTGTCCATATCGTGCAGCCTTAACATAAAGGCAGGATTAGTTTTGTAGCTACTGTTTGTGTTTCATTCAAAAACAGGACTGGTTATGACCTTTGTACAAGAAGTTTTTACCGTTTTTGAACTGTATCTATTTCACCTGTACCCAGATCAAGGAATTCTGTGCTACTATTGTAGAAATGAACTGTTATTTCATCACCATTGATGATTTGATGGATAAACATTCATTTAAGGAAGACCACCGTCCTTTTAGGTCAGTTTATTGTTGTTGTTTTTTTTTTTAAGATTCTGTCATTTATTCTCATGTAGGTTCTTAAATCTCACTAGTTACAGTTAAATTATAATCTTTCTTTTACAATCCAGTACTGTCATGTTAGATTTAGGTCAGGGACCAGGCTAGAGTGTATTTAGTTTCTGAATGGGTATGTTTGCAATATTTAATTTTAAAGTAATTGAGCACAAATTATCCAGAAACTGAATTAGAAATGACAGAAATAGAAGTACAGCACACTAGCTTTTTTCATAACTAGCCCCAGTCCTGACCGTTTAGTTAGTGTAGCATTGAATGGTGGGTTCAAAAAGAGTTATTTGGCATTCCTACTCTACATAAAGTAAGTTTAGTCCCCGACCTGCATCTGAAACACTTGCATTATATATTTTATATATAATTAAATAGTAATATGTGTCTTAACTGAGAATAAAACTGTCCCAGACGTTGGTTGCTGCAATATTTGGCACGTTTAAAGGTAGTGCAGACATGACTGAAAATATAAGTGTAGTTTCCTCTGTTTATTTATTTTTCTGCAAGAACGGTTTCCTTTAGCGCAGAAAAAATGTGTTTCCTTTTTAGTGGGGTATTAGAGCTAGCATAAAAGGTAATTGGACAGAATGCAATTTGCCCAAGGTTAATCTTTAAGAATGGATTAAGCTCTAATATGCCCTGAAATAAAAAAAAATGCTTTGCTTGTCCTGTGGGGAAGCATGTATAAGGATAATGCAGTATGTGAGAAACAATGTGGGGAAAAATGCTGGGGCTGTATATCAAACCAGTGAAAAGTGACACTACACAAATGCACCAAATTTATTTTCTTCTTATTCTTTTACAGTAAATAGTTCACAGCTGCTGCAATATTTTTTTCTTTTACTTAACTAATAACTAAATTGCTTCTCTTTATACACATTTATTTCTATGGGGATACAAAGGCAGTGAAATAAATCAGATCTAGAAACACTGGGATAAATGATATTTTGAAATTTCTGGTATATATACAACACCAATATTTGTTTTTTGTTGTCTGTCAATACTCAATCATGCAGATATCAAATACTAAATACTTTTCTTTCATTTAATCAACTCCCCTCGTTTATAAGATTATATTGACTGATGTGTCAGACACTTGATTTCCATGTTCTTGCTTATTGTTTCCACTCTTGTCTTGCGACTAATGATATTTTATTGATTCAGATGTCTTGACTGTTTACTTGCTTGAATAGCAACGACTATGAGCATCTGTGACTAGAATACAAATTCACTGGCCTTCTTGCTTCTCACAACACATGCCTACATGTCTTTACTTGTATTTGTTTCAGTGCCTAGTCAGTTACTATTGAAATCATTACATTAGTAAATGGGGTTTGTCAATTTGTGTGTATTCTCAGCCTGTTCGTTCATTTATACCTTGTTTCTAACATATATTCAGAACCTTTGTGTATTGCACACCTTTGCTAGGATAAAAAGCTTTGCCTTTAGACATCTTATTAGAGAGTTAGGGAAGTTGGAACAGCAACAAATTGCTGTTCTAGTTTTTTCTCCAGACATTTTAAAGAAATGTTAATTGCAATGATAGTATGAAGACTATTTAATCATTTTCTCATTATAGAGTTTATAACTTGGTATGATTTAGTTTTATTAGACTATGGCTGTTGTACATGTTTAGAAAAGATTAGAAAGAAGCTAAATTATTTAGTTACTGTTTGCTAATTAAAAGCAAGAGTAATTGCAATTATTGTATCATGCCAAATCATTTTCATTATAGACTTCGTAACCTGGTTCTGTCTATTTTTATTAGATAAGGTAAGACTTTTGTGTATGTGACCGTAATTAATGATTAGGCCAGTAATTTCTCTTGAGCTTTTTTGTTTTATTTTTGAATTATTTGTTTTTGTACATTTGTTGGTATATTTGGGCCACCAGTTTGGAATTTGTATCAGACACCATTTGCCTGAAGTGTTCAGCTGTTTTGGGTAACCTTGAATCTGTGTCTCTGCACAGTTAAGATGGACAGCCTTTTCTACACAGCACACTTTGCTCTGAAGTTTGGCACAGCTGTGGCATTCCTCAGGGAGGCTGGTGGCCGTGTTGACAGCTCTGGGTCCCTCTCCTTCAAATCTACTCTTTTTTCCTTCCCCATTAGGGTCTACGGAAGCATAGCGGCTGGCATTTGTAGTTTGTGTGATGGGGTGATGGGCTTTTACAGATTAGTGATAAAAAAATAAAATGGGGTTGCAAAATGGGTCATTCTGGACTCTGCACTTTTATTTGGTCTTAAGTTCGTTAGCCTGCTTTTCTTAAAATTTGATATTTTAGTGAGCTTCAAATAAATACTGTTATTGCATAAGCAATCACACTACTGTTTTTTCTTAGTTGTATTGTTTTTATTGTTAACCTGAAATTGAGGCCACCTCTTCTACAAATATTAGACGTGTACACAGCAAATAGATCAGATGATCAAAAAAAAAGAATATATGTGGAGAGATAGAAGATGGTCTGGTCGCCTTTGAAACATATAAATGAAACATAACGTTTCATAGCTTTGGATATTTTTATTCAATATTTTTTATTCAGCCCATCATGCCGCAGAAATAAATGTGACGTGTGCAGCCAATCAGTGTGCAGTTTTTTCGGTTTGCAGGTCAAATCACATTTGCTACTGCAAAGCCTTGTTTTAGCTACCAGCTGAGCAAGCTCTTGGAATGAGGAAAGAAAAAAGTGGAACCAGCGAGAATGAAAGTGAACTTGCGTTATTCCTCACAGCTATGGAAATAATTGATAAAAAAGGTAACTGACTAACAGATGTAGCCCCAGTTTAGTCTGTTACTCACAGTAGCAACTCACCGAATCTTCGATCTCCGCCTGAATGAATATTTATTTAATATTTAATATTTTTAGTCCACTTCAGACTGCTTAACTAAGTAAGCATAATTTACATTTACAGAAATTACATTCGATTTAAGTCCTCTCAAGTTCCCTATAGTTAGTGATCACAATTACTACTTTAGTTTGGCCATTTTCAGTTTCTTTTTTTTGCTGGTATTCTTATTCTGTATGCACTTTTGACATTTTGACAATTGTAAAATTTCTGCCGCATTTGAATTCTCCACTGCACTTTCTGCAGCATCAGTCTGGGGTGGTGGTGGTGTAGTGGGTAGGACCAAGACCAAGAGGTCATGGGTTCGAATCCTACCTTCAGCACCACCAATGGGTTCCTGAGCAAGACCCTTAACCCCAAGTTGCTCCAGGGAGACTGCCCCTTGTAGTTAGGGGATGGAAGTCGCTTTGGATAAAAGCATCTGATAAATGCCCTAAATGTAAATCAGTCAGAAACTGTTGTACATTAAAATATGATGTTTTTTGAGTAATGTATGAAATACATTACTGAATACTGATTACTGAATACTGTTTCTTGTATTATTAAAGAATTGCATGACATTCATATACTGCAGTTATTGTTCGTTGTTTTGAAGTGATGGAGAACCAGTACAGAGCTCTGAAAAGAGTAGACTGTGCACTAAAGAAGAGACCGGTTACTTATCTGTTGAGTTTTTTCCAGTGTTGGTACTTGTTTAAAATATATTACAAAATGAATAAATACAAGAGCTGTTGAAAAAGTTGCTGTTATTTGTTGGATTTTTAAAAAATAAATAGTGTGAAACATTTTGAATGACCCTCACAGTGTATGTGTATATTCCTGCTATGTTGTGTATGTTTTGTTGATCTTACTGCCTTCTGTTTCATTTTAAGCGAAGCAGAACAGAACAAACCAGTTGAACCAAACAATTGATCAAGATGTTTTGGGAATGTAAGACTTTCTTTAAGCACAGAGTAGCAATCATCTTAATGCTGTGAAATGTTTAAGCCACATATCTTTGGACCACTTCCTCAGTGTGCTCACTGTGGAGCTTCCTGATGGGCTGTTCCGTATTGCAACTTTAAGCTTGTTGGCCTTCTCACCGTGCTGCCATAAGGTCAAAGAAGAGGCAGGTGTACTTCAGAGGCAGCTCTGCTTCTGTTTGGTCTTAAGGCTTTGTTTGAATTTGCTCAGCTGTGGAGAGTGTGACAGACAGCTTGCTGTTACGTTAAGGGACAAATGTCTAAAAAAAAATGTTTATGTAAGAGTCAAATTGCTCATTGTACCATTTTCATTATCAGCAGTCATCAGCATTGTTTGTTTTGCTCTTGCATTAGAGCATATTAAGAGTTATATCATGGAACATCAGTTCTTCCTTGTTTTGTGTTTTGATGCAGTTTCGAATGTTTTTTTTGCAAAGTCACGCGATGCATTTATCTACCATGTCACTCTACAGCATTTTTGGTTCTGTTGTTCATGTTGAAATTAGTGTTTTAGCTCAGGCTGCATTTGAATGAGAAACATAGAGCAGCCAGTCAGAACAGAAAATGTGTATATCTGTCTCAAAAGCTTAAGAAATATAGTGATTAGGAAGCAGTCACGTTCAAGTGAATGGCATCTGATTTTTTACAGATATGCAGAGATGTCCTCAGGGGGGAATACAATACTTTTTAAAAAATATCCTTTGGTGTACTGTTGTCCTCACCAAAAGCTAAGACAAAAAAGGGTTTTCTTACTCTGCTTGACCATGATTTCATGCCATTTTTTCTTCTTCTTTTGGCAGTCAGTGTCCTAACTGCTCACTGAGCTCCAGCTCCTGAGAGAATTACACTCAAGCTGTCTCGGACTAAGCCTCCTATTGGCAGGCAGATATCCCTATTGGTCCATTAAAATGGATGGGGAGGTAAGAGTCGAAGCAGTAGAGAAATGTCCTGCACTGGAAAGTATTTCCCAAGAGAGGTGTCAGTCACACAGCTTCGTACCTGCCCTCCTAGAACTGATTCTCATCATTTTGCACCTGTTGGCTTTTCTATGACCTAACACATCTGGCTTCCCTTCATCCTCGAATAAACCCAAGGAGGAGGGGAACGGGCTGCCTTAATGGCACTGGTCCAAAGTTGATGGGTGTTATTCAAGTAGTCTTAACCAATAGAGGGAGAAGGGTCAAGACAAAAGGATTGGGACATGTCTCTTAATTATTGAATTCAGGTGGCCCTTTACCTCCAGTGAAGGGCAATCTTAATGCTTCACTAAGACATTTTGAACAAAGACATGCTTCCAACTCCGAGATCTTGTGGAAAGCCTTTCAAGAGGAGTGGAAGCTGCAAAGTGGGGGCACCAACTCCATGTTAAAGTCTAAGCATTTGAATGCAGTGTCATTAAATTCCCTGCTCGTATAATGGTCAGGCATCCCAATACTTTTGTCCATATAGTGTATATCGACAGCACATGTATTATACGGTATATCCAGTATTGATATTGGTGTTGGAGCCAGTCACCACCTATAATCACGACCTAGTGCTTGGTGTAGTCACTAGAGCAAGGCATTTCCATTCCTTTCAGCTCGCTGAAACTGATAGTCCAGTGAACAACACTTGGCTGCAATAATGACTGCATTACAACACAACCCCCACCACCACTTGTGCTGCACTGCACCACTGTCCTGTTGCATTTAATCCACTCCTATGCTAATTAGTGCTTTCGCCAATGTTGAACTGCTTAAAGCATGTAGACAGTCCACTTCTGTGACAGTTTCAACTCATAAAAATAAAAGTGCTACCAATAAAGTTCCCCATTGCCACCATGCCACAACTTCTGGTGTTAAACAGGACTGCGTTAGCCTGATTTGATCTACTGATATTTTATGTCCACCTTTATAATCGGACTCCTCACACCAGCCTGAACCCCAAACCTTCCCCCCACACTTCTGCAGAGGTTTTGCTCATTGAAGTTGTAAGGCATCCAGACATTGCAGTGTTGAACGTTTGCCAACACAGCAACTCTAGATAACAATCGCTGCCCCACACAAAGAACACAGGAGGTTTGATTCCCAGTCCAGTCAGGAATGCATCTCCTGGATCAGCTGTAGTTTTTGGGCTTGACTCCTAAACTAATTTTCAGAGGTTGTTCTGGATAGTAGACCTTAGGAATATGGTACATATTAGGGCACAGTATTTGTGTTTTCTTAAGGTCCTTGCAATTCATATATAAATGTTTAAACCTCCTAAAATGAAAAGTTGTCTGGTATTAGTATCAACCACAAGAAGACATGAACTGGCTATCATTATTACCCAGAAATTCTATATGAGTACATTCTTAATCGACATATTGATCTGCAGCTGTAACCTGAAGCCATCTTCACTCACTGCAGTAACCGATGACAGTTTGGGGAAAACAGAATGTAGTAATAAGAAAACAGATGTTTTTTTTTTTTGTTTTTTTTTACAAGAAGTAGACTGTCATGCCTCAGCAATGAATAAATCCTTGTGCGCGAGAGCGATGAAATTGAGGTAGGCTGGGGGAGAGAGATGCTTGGGAAAGGGACAAGATGTATTGTGTTGGGGCTTAATGTCAATGTTAGTGGATGACTGCTAAAACACGACGGCACTCCGAGTAATTGATGGTTTTAAATTGTTTAATCATAGAGCCGTGCTGCCAATTATGAGCCTGATGCTGCAGCCCTTTCTGTTCTGTGGAACAAGGGCTGATTTTGAAACTCATAGGTGGCTTCGGTTTTGTTTTTACTACAGTGGTTGTTTCCTAGAGTGCAGAAAAACACGTGTGTAAACTATCTGAGCAGTGTGGTGAAGTGACCTTCAGATTCTGTGGAGAAGAAGCACGACCTGATTTGATCCCATGGGAGTTTCCATTCAGTCCTTCTCATCCTAGTCCTTGTCAACATGGAATGTGCATTTGTTGTGTACACATGCGTGCCCACACTCACAAAAGGTGTTGTTGTTTCAACTAGGGTCACTTGGGTGAGTGTGTGTGCAGGATTGTCATTGTGCTGACAAATTTACGGGGGTTGTCAATATGACCGTATGACATACTTATGATAAACTGTGCACTGAGATTTAGTGCGTAGTGTGCACTGCCTTCTGTAGTGCACACTGCTGTGGGTCAGTGCAGTCCTAAACAGAACACTAACGTTTTGCACTTAGTGGAAATGACGGACTAACATTTGCTCACGATTCTCCAGCCGCCACAACATCTGCCGGTTTTACCGCAGTGTACATCAGTAAAATAATTTTTATTAACGTTACTTACATTTATACGAACCAGCTGCCTCCGCTTGGGCTTGTATTTCACTGTTTGCCGACATTACCCAACTTGAAAACACTTTGAAAGTCCTGCCCCCTCCGCTACGTGGTCAAAATGGCACCCGTTTAGTGCGCATAGTGTGCATCGTTCCGCACTGTGTTTTCTGGATGATTTCAGTGCTCCATCTGGGTACTTTCAGTGCACTGAGTTTTAGCTTGGTTTTCAGTGTGAGCACACTACGCAGTAAAGTGCGCGATTTCGGACACACCGTATGTCATGGTCTTTTGGGAGTGTATCATGGGCATTCTCTGTACTTTAACAGCAGTGACCAAAAGTGCGCCTTTACATTTTGCTGCCGTGGATATGATATTGGTCTCAGTACACATGTACAGGGAGTGCGGGTTTGAGAGAAAGTGTATTGTAGCTTGTAGCTTTTACTCTGCATTTGTCCATGATGGATGACTAAAGTTAGAGCTTGGAAATCATTTGGGAATTAAGTTTCTGGCAGCATATTTCTCAAATACGTTTTCAGTCCCCAGACAATATTAAATATTTTCCAAAATATGTGCTGTATGGTTTTGACATCACTCCTGAAATCCACCAACACATTAAAAGGTTACATCCTGATAGAACTGGCTCAGTCTAAAATTATCCACTTGTTTTATGGGGTTAGTGTTACATTTTCAACAAGGTCATACTGCTTCCTAAAGTCAGGCAGTGGAACACAAAGTGTCTAGTAAGTTGTGCAAAACATGCTCATCATATTAATTATAGCATTGTATTTTGCAATAGAAATGCAAATAGTGTTTGAAGGCCTTACCAAAATATTTAGAATGTGATTCAGCACAGTATGCTGAAATAGGGAATTGACAATATTATAAATCTACCATTGGCTCCTTAATCAAATTATACAACAGATTTCTCTCTTTCATTCCTTTTTGTTTTGGTTGGGAGGGATGTCTGTGGATCTGAAGAGGGATATCAACGTGCAGCACATCTTTTGGAAAATTTTTATTATCTTCCGGGGACTGCAGAGTTATTCAACAAATATGCTGCAAGCAACTTGCTTCCCAAATGATTTCCAAGCTATAGCCATCTATCGTGATGATAGTATGAGGCCATTTTTGGCATTGGCCTGTCATTGGGGCTGAGGTTATTTCCTTATAGCAAGGATTGGTGGAGAGATGCAACACATGACGACACTATGTCTCATTTGACAGCTCACTGATGAACATGTGTGTGTGGATGAAAAAGCATTCAGACTTCAGAAAAACAGTTGACGATTCTTTCTGCCTTAGTTAATATGTCATGTTCTGTTTAGACACTGTATATTGAGACTTTCGGGTTTCGTGGTTCTACATGCAGAATAAGTTCTGAAGTTTCTGTAAAGTGTGGCTGTGAGTGGGAGAGAGTGTCTTTCATAGTGACCTTTCTCCTTTAATGAAAAGATGAGCAGGTGCAGTACATCATAAATCTTACATCCTACTTCTCAAGGTGCCCTCATTTTTCCTACTTGATTATGCTCCAGGGAGGGTTTCTCGCAGCTGAGTTACATGCAAATAACAGAACCCGTTTGTCTTCATAGTGAGTTATTGTAGTAGTTTTAGCCAAACTACAGGATAAATGATGCTGAAAATGTTGGAAAACATGAGAATAGATTTAACAAATTTTGGGTTTTTGGTTGTCCTTCACCAATCAAATTCCCCACATTACAAGACTTCGCTCTGAACATGGTATCATTCAGAACCTGACGTCTTGCGCACGGTACATGAAAGTGAAGCTCAGACTGTTGTGCTATTTTTAATAATAAGCTTTATTTGGGCAGCACCTTTTATGTGTTTAAGGCAGCTCAAAGTTATTCACAGGAATCTGACATAAAGGAATAAAAACAGAATAAAAATGTGTTGAAATTATTCACAAACTAATAGAATAAGTCGGATAAACTTGTGTGTATTTTTCAGTAAAAATAATAAAAGGAAAACAATAAATATTCAGCTGGGCACTAAGCAGTTACCAGCCCTTCACATAGTGCATGAACTCTGCGTTTCATGTGGGACAGTTCATGTAACCACATATGGGAGTCTGAAACACTGCTCATTTTTTATTTTGAAATTGAACTGACTGCAACCTGTTTGTGAGTAACATGTAGGAGTAAAGAATGGATCACACAACACAGGATAATCTGAGAACATCTTTCTTTTAAACTGAGGTAATAAAATAACAAAGAATATTAGATAATAAATGACTAATTAAATAACAAATTAGAATACATTACAAGCAGAAACAATACCTTTACAGTGTACATGTAATAGAATAGAATATCTGTGGTGTAAAGTGCAGTGTGCTGGTTTACTAGTTGGTGTATAGACAGTTCTAAAAGACAGTTACTGGGTGAGACAGATCTCTGATCCTGGTTTCTCTGGTCCTGCAGACTAGGCAGGCATGGTCCTTCTTTCCTAACCTATGTCTTCTCTGTCTAACAGGGCGGAAATCACTTTGACCAGTATGAGGAGGGCCAGTTGGAGTTGGAACAGGCCTCTCTGGACAAGCCCATAGAATCGGTAAGATCCCACCCATATCTTGTGCCATTGGACTAAATCAACGACTGACAGTGTGTGAGTGAATGATTGGTTCAGTCAGAGATTATAGTCACACCTCCTCTGCTGTCAGCCCTGCCCCCTTTTCAGTGTCTCAATCTCGTCCCACATTCCCCTTCTCTCAGATTTAGTTAAAATTTCCCCTTCCTTTCATGTTTGTCTCTCTAGAGCCCCTATAGAGTACCTTCTAGCTCCCCTTCCTCAGTGATCACCTCTGGTGTCTTCATCTGTGCAACTGTTACCGTAGTTACCATAGCCACATGATGTGGAGGAGATTTGTTGAATTGTACCAATCACTGTGATCAGTCCTCTGTTTTTGCCTCACTTGATCACAGATATGAGCGCTGTGTGTGTGAGAGTGTGTGAGAGAAAGGAGGCATTGTCTGTGTGTTACGTCATGCCCCAGGGCCTTTCTGTTTCATTTTTGACATGTTTATTGATTTAAAACTGTGGAGTGGACAACACACTGACTCTTAATAAATTGTAGAGCCCAATCCGAAGCTTAGTAGCATGCACTAGCACACACATCTGTTCTGGAACAATCGAATATCTGTGATAAATGGCTTTTTGAGAGTGCATTATGGTGCACCAGGGAGAAATCTTTATAAAAATTCTTGATTCTAATCTCATTTTATAAATATTGATAATCTTATTAGGTAGGGCCTTTAATCAGGACTGTGATTGTTACTATATGAAAAAAAATTATGAATAAATGGCAGTTTTAGTTTCGGCATTTACTTCACCTTGACACAGAACTATATATACAGTATAACTGTTTTCCATTATTGATACTCGGATATCGAAGTTAGTCAGAATTCACCAATATTTTTTTCAGTCATTTGTTCTTTAACTTGGATTATGTCAGCCCTAAGGTTAAAAACAATTCACTTGTTTTAAAGCTGGATCTTTTTTCCACCTTACTCGGCAACAGGATTTTTCAGGCTGTGCTGGTTTTGAGGAATTGGAATAGTCTCATCCAACTGCTGTGTAGGAGGCCAAGAGGCTGCTTGATGTCCAGTGACGCTAGATCACACTGTCCTGAAGCATCTCTCTCGCTTTCACTCAAGAATATAGAAACAGAAGATTGATTTGTCATGATACTTCATAAATAATAGGTCAAATTTGTTCATTATTATCTGACAAGGTGATTTTAAACATGAAATTCGATACTGATCTTTAAGTACTTAAGATTTTTCATGAATCTTAAATATAATTGCCCAGCCTTAAAACCCAGTAGCTTGAGGTAAACTCGCTAGATGCACTTTTATAGAGCATTGACATGTTGAAGGACAAAGAGTGCCTTACGTCATATAAAACACAATAAGAGTTTTGACACACAGGTTTCAAAATGTATTATTCACGTATTACTCATTCCCCAGTTCGTTTAATTCATATGAAAATTAAGCTACGAACATTTAGCTCAGTTTTTATAGTCTCATGAGAAACACACGCAAAAGCTGACTCTTCAAACAAAGTCTACTTCGACTGATTCTTAACTGTACCAACTCTGTTAGCCATATATGACCAATCTGTCTAACAGCGATTAAGTTTGCTTTCTGACAACGTTGGTTGTAAAAAGCGCTATATAAATGAAGTTAACATTTACATGTATTCGCCTGTTCTGCCATTGAAGGTATAAGAAGTGTTTCAGGCTGGACTGCCTTCAGCCTGAGACATCAGTATCAGAGCTTATTTACATATCCCTGTCTAAACAGAAGAGTAATCAAAGCAGTCTGTTAAATCTGTTTCACAGATTCAGATGATTGACAAAAAAACGGCATTCGCAGTCATAATTTTATTGTATGTTTTCATGAGTTCTGTGTGTTTTCCACTCCAAAATGAATGTGATAGCAAGAATGTTTGTTGTGTGTGTGTTTGTCTGCGTGTGTCTGTCTGAAAGAAAGGAAATGAAAAGTGCCTACCTGTTAGTGTGTGAGTGCGTGCGTGTTTGTGCACCAATGATCAGTATTTGTTTGCGTGTGTATGTGTTCTGTTTTTGTGTTAGTGTCTGTAGGACAGTAATTTCAGATATTTGCAGTATTGTACACAACTTGGGGTGTTCGACATTTCTCTCCTGCAGCGAATTGGCCCCAATTAGCTAAGCAGCTCTGACCCGGTTTGTATCTGCACGCTCTGCTCTACTACTCCTGTCACTTTAGGGGCTCCTTGTAACGCTTCTCTCACTCTCTCTCTCTCTCTCATTCTACCTCTACCTCTCTCTCTCTCTTTCTCTCTCTCTCTCTCTCTCTCTCACTCGCACACATTCTTGTCTTTCTCTTACACTCTGTCTTTGCTCTCTCTTTCACCTCTCTTTCTTATGGTCTCTCTCTCCTTCTGTCTTTCTCTCTCCAACACAGTGATTCGGTGTACAGTACCCTCTGTCATTATGTGCTGGCATGGTGCTTGTGCAACTGGGACTGCATTTTTTCGCTGATTAGGCATGTAGATAATATCGCAGGCAGCTCTCGTTTTTGTCTGTCTCGCGCTCTCTCTCTCTCTCGCTCTCTTATAGCCTAGCTTTCCTGCCGGCCTCCTCTCCATATCGCCCTCTCAGCTCTAATACATCAATCAGTTAGAACACCCTTTCAACTTTGAATGCTCAGCAGATAATTAAAACTGCTGTATATTACATTTACCACAAAAGGTAGCGCTTCAGAAAATCTTGAGAAATCTTGCAAATACGCTCTTACATATATTAAGTCTTTAAAATCATGCCCCCCCAACATCAGCAATTACGTCCTTCACCATGAACACTGCAGTAATGCATTATTTGGAGTGAACATCCAGGCAGTAAGCATTAATTTCACATGGATTTGCCAGTAATATCCCACAAATTACCCTCCTCTGGTTAAACTAATCCAGCTTCTGTAGTACTTAAGATAACTGGAAGTGAGAAATTGTATGAAAAGGTACAAACCCTTTTTAAGCAAGATTTCTCAGGCATTTCGAATAACTGGACATCCAAGATCTGTTCACGGTTTAGCTGCACCCTCAGCTTGTAGATACCAAAGATCCCAGAGAGGGCAGAAGAGCATGAGAGGTGGCTTTGGCAGCTACCCAACTGAAAATATTGTTGCTCCTGCGCTATTGTCTATGGAGGGACGTGGAGAACAGGGTAACCACATACACACACAAAGATGCAGAGACACTGTCACTGTATGACACTATATATATATCCTGTCACTGTATGACACTATACTCTCAAGAAAAAAAAGCAATGTCATGTTTTTCAGGGTAAAACGAAAAGAAATACACGATTTAGGCCTTACTTGTCAGTTTTCATACTGGGCATGTGTATTTGCCCTTAGACTACATATTCTGGAACCAGATTAGAACTATCTGTTCTATATTTCCACCAAAAGTGTATTATACAAGCCATCGCTTAGCAAGTGGTGCTGGGACAGTGACAGCCGTCCTCGAGTGTGGGAGGGAGTGAGTGAGTGTGCGTGCACGCGTGTGTGTCTTGTTCTTGATTCTCCACGCCCTTCCTCTGCCACTCATTGTGTGTGATCCGTAGGCAGCTAGAGGTCTGTGGTTTTTATTTTATTGGTATCTTTCTTCTCTTTGTCTCTCTCTTTTCTCTTTCTCTCATATCCTTTTTTATCTCCCTCCTCTTCCCTTCGTTTTCTCTTGATTTTTCTTGTTCTCTTTAATTTTTTTTAGCCTTGCATGTGATAAATTGATAGCAGTCATTCTTCTCTCTCTCTCTCTTTCTGTCTGACCATAACCCCCCCCCCGCCTTATGTTTGTCCCCAATACACCCCTACACCCCACCTGGGAGATGTGCACTGGGCAGCTATAAAGATTCTCTCTTGCTCGCTCATACGTGCGTGTACACACACACACACACACACACACACACACACACACACACACACACACACACACACACACACACACACA
>JBBPCW010000027.1:4712461-4730654 GCA_037974425.1 Phenacogrammus interruptus | reverse complement strand
GTGTGTGTGTGTGTGTGTGTGTGTGTGTGTGTGTGTGTGTGTGTGTGTGTGTGTGTGTGTGTGTGTGTGTGTGAGAGCCTGCCCATCCTATGATGCATTTTGACCTCGAGCGTGGTTATCAAACCAGAGCGGAAAAACACGGTGCCTTAAGAGGACACACGTTCATACAGACATTTTAAACATGTGCGGAGAAAATAAAAAGCACATTATCTCCCACCCTCAAGTTAGATAAATGAAGGACAATTTTATCGCATGTCAGTGGAATGGAGTGCAAGTCCCACCCTCGGCACTGATCCAAAACAGTCAGAAAAATGGCTGGCTGTTGGCCCTCTTCTTTTTCTCTCTTCCTGTTTTCTTTAACCCCTTCTTCTCTCCTTCAGTATTTTCCTCCTCCTTTCTTTCCCTTTCTTTCCTGTCTCCCTTCCTCCCTCTTCATCTCTTGCCTGCAGAATGTCAAAATCGCCCTTTTTTTAATGCAGACTTGTTTACTGGTTGCAGGGCTTGTTCGTTCTGTTGGGAGGGGTGAGAGAGTGTTTTTCATGCATACAGCTCCTCCTTGTCTCTATGAACAAACAGCTGCATTGAGATGCAGGGAACGATTGGTCTGGCTGTCCACTCCACTTGCATTCAGATTAAATTTAATAAGACTGCGACACTGTGGTAATGACATGCAGCCTGTTATAGCTGTGGTGGTGACCCATATTTCATATACATTCATATATAGGCACAGGAATGTGATATGAGTGCATTTATATGCACAACTTTGTATAATGTATTATTATTTTTTTCCTGCTGAGGGTGCACTGGGTTTAGCATGCAGTCGTAAAGAAATCAGGACTGAAATTGGCTATAAAAGTTCAGGATCAGTAAGGTACCCTTTACTGATTTGTTTCAATGTAAGCACGGGTTAGTTTATCGCTCAGTCTGTTTGGAAAATAAATCTGATAAACATTTGAGTGTGATTTTAAACAACAATCATGACCTTCTTAAACAAATGGTATCAGCATGTTATTTCCAGAGGATACACTGCTGAAGCAAACAAGATTTAGCCCCAGGCAAAAGGATCACTTCTGGGAATAGAGAGGCCCAGTTACCTAAAATAAAAAGAATTAGCATGTGAGCAGTTGTTGTTATGACCTTATAGATTAGTAAAAATAATATAGACTTCCAATTTAAATACAGAATGTTGAAATGATAAGTTTCACTGTGGTGCTTTTTTATCTTACCAGAAAACAGATGCTTTGTCATTCTGATATCATTGTTAAGCCTCCTCTTCTGACTCATTTTTACAATCTTAAAGAAGGCATGAGTGTTCTTGTCAATTTGTCAGTCATGGATAGTATTCAAATAATATGAAACTGCACAAATAGGTGTGAATATAATATAAAATGCATGTGCCACAACTTTAAAACTGACTGATGCATTCATTTTTATCATTACATTAACATCTATCAAGAGGTGTTAGGCAGCAAATGACAGTCAGTCCTTGAAGTTGATGTGTTGGAAGCAGGAGAAATGAGCTTATGGATCTGAGTGACTTAGACAAGGGCCAAATTGTGATGGCTATGTGTCTAGGTCCAAGCATCTCTAAAATGGCATGTCTTGTGGAGTGTTCTCAGCACGCAGTTGTCAGTACCTACCAAAAGCGGTTCAAGGAAGGACAACCGATGAACTGGTGACAGGTTCATGGATGCATGTAGGGAGCGAAGGTTAGCCCTATGCTCTAATCCCACAGAAGAGCAACTATAGCACATATTCCTGCAGAAGTTAATGCTGGGCATGATCGAAAGGTTTCGAGACATCTCAGCTTGATGCGTATGGGACTTCATAATGACAAACCAGCCAGAATCCCCATGCAGACCTGATCTACCACTTAAAGCAGCTACTATAGGCAAGTAAGTATCAGAACTGGATCGTGGAGTAGTGGAAGGAATGTGTCCTAGCCTTATCAGTCACATTTTGTTTTACATATTGTGATCAGCTAGATTTGTGTGTTTTGCTTACCTAGGGAAGATGTAGCACCAGGAGTATAGATTTTACATGTCGCAGTCACATCCAAAAGAATACTAGAACCCAAGGTAGAATGCAAGAACCGAGCAAAACATTGCTCAGAGCATCACACTGCGTCTGGTAGGTTGTCATCGTTCCATAGTGTTTTCTTGTGCAATCTCTTCGCTCTGATGAGAGACACACATACGTACACACCCGCACACTCATCTTTTTACATGGTGTATCCGACCAGGCCACCTTCTTCCATTGCCGCATGGTCCAGTTCCATAGCCGCCTGCTCATGTGCCTGTTGTAGACACTTTTGGCAGTCCCTACAGCCCCATACATAGCAAACTGTGTGTGTACTGACACTTTTCTATTATAGCCAGCATGAACTTGTCTGTGGTTTGTGCCACAGTAGTAGTTCTGTGGAACTGGAGCAGGCGGGTTAGCCTTTGCTCCCCACACACATCAGAGAGCCTCGGACGTCCATGACCCTGTCACTCATTTACTTGTCCTTCCTTGGACCATTTTTGGTAGCTACTGACCACTGCAGCACCCCACATAACCACCTGTTTTGGAGATGGTTTGGCCATCACAATTTGGCCCTTGACAGTTGCTCAGATCCTCTTGCCCATTTTCTCTGGTTCTAGCACATCAACTTTTAATTACAAGAATATGATGTTCCAGAACTAGCACTATACCCCAATATAAAGTGGCATTCAATGTTGATACCTGCCCAACAAGATTGAGGTGCAAGATAATATATATTTTCAAGTGCTTCAAAGGTTCATTGTACTTTTTGTATATAGGCCTGCTTTCTACTATTTCTTACTGTTACCAGCTTTGCTGTAATTAGCCTTTTTAGGAAGGTATGAGAACATTGAGTATGTCAAACTCTGTATTTAAAAATATTATGACCAGGTTTTAACTCTTAGAGGAAGGGGAGAAATTTGCAGATTGCAGCCTGTTCCCCTACCGCGCATTTGTGACTGCTTTTGAAAGGTGTTTATGAAACAGTAGCTTTAAACAGACCCCACATTCACACAGTTTTCCAAGCCATACATGGAGGCACAGAGGACATCACAACCTTATGAATAGATGAAAGGTCCTAATTCTTCAATAGGATTGAAAGCCAACAGAGAACTTAGTAGCATATACAGATGAGAATCAGTAAGCTAAATGAAAGGTGCACGCAGCCCGATACACCAGGTTGTCTCTGTTGTATTAAAAACACCACCTAAGAATTTTAGCAGCTCTTTGGAAATAATGTTTAATGAAACCTTACTACATTATCATGCATTGAAAATCATCCTAGTCACTTCATATCTGAGTCAGTGAAGTGCACCATCGTTAAATTACCATCGTCTATTTTAAATAAAAAATAATCAGTCTAATATTTGCCATGAGAGGTTTGTACAAAGGTACAAAACACATTCATCTCAAATACATACGTGTAGTGATACCTGAGTAGATCTCTACTTTTTCTTTGGTGAGGTTGATTCTGAAACTTGGACCTCTGAACCTGTTGGATCATTTCTGGCAGTGAATGCATAGAGGAGTACAGATTAATTATTGTTTGTTTTCTAGGGTTACCTCCTTACAGTCTAATTGGCTCAAAACTATTTGAATGAGAGGCTATAATCGCAGCTCTTATAACAACATATGTGTGAGCAGACTTTTAAAGTTATGTTGCTACCTTCTGGCCATATTTTGAACTATAGTGAAAAGTAATGAATAAAAGTGGATGCATCATTTCATTGTTCGTATAAACCCTTTCACAAATGCCAACAAATATCCAAAGTATGTGAAGATATATATTTGAAAAATAATATTTTTTTTCTGTTACCACTTTGGAGATGCAAGACTGTGTTATAATGGCATTATTATTTGCTCGCCTTGCATTGTTTGACCATAGAATGACTGGAGCAGTGAAAGCCTCTCTTTCATTCTCTTTGTTCACTCTTGCCTGGATAATGATGTCATAGCTGGCAGACTTCGGGTCTATTCAGCAATTGATCAGTGGGTTCGTGGGGTTTAGAGGGCTGCATACACGCACACACACACATGCACACACACTGTTGGCTCAGCAGGATGGATCTGAGCTCCATTAAGGTTTTCACGCTCCATAGCCTGTCTACTAATTGAAAACATCTGCACGCTGCTGAGATGTGCAGGTATGCAGCGTCCTCAGACAGCACCGTATTTGGTCGGATTTATTTATATGTCAGTTAAGTAGGAAAATATTGTTTATGTGCACAGCCACAGTTGTCAAGGGTTGTAGATAGTTCCAGGCATTTGAATGAAGCTGCACACATGTGCACGGTTTGTGTTAATTACTTAATTTCCTTGGCCTTTATTCTCAAGAGGATGTTATCAGGGTTTGTGTGCTTTTGCTTGTACAAGGTCGCCCTGTCCTTCAGCCTTGAAGGCTTTGCTTAGTATGCCAAATGTGTGAGTAATGTGAAACACACAAGCGATCTCTGTTGGGCAGTTGCTATTATCCAACAACTGTTCCAAGTGGTGAGGTCAGCACTGAACATGAAGCACCAGACCTTCATTCAGGGCAGTACGTGTTTCTCGGCTGCTTTTTCTGTTTGTTTTGGATGTACTCTTCATCCATTTTACTCACACTGCTCAGCTAAAGCCAGTATGAGATTAAAGCTTTCACCGGTGCATCTGAAACTACACTTCCTCTCAAGAACAACCAAATTATTCCAAATTAATGTTCAATAGGCTAGTTGAGTTACTAACTATACAGATGTTAATACATGCGGTTGAGTGCAAAGTATTTGCATAATTTTAACCTATTGTAAGAAATACATTATAGCATCAAATGTGCTATAATTGTTGTACAAGCGACATTTTCTGTTGGTTACCTTTTCCTGTGTGTTGAATTAATCAGAATTACGATGCATTATGTTCTCTGTAGAATGTGTACTTTTAGAAATGATCAAAACGGGCAGTTGGGACAGGGTTGTTCAAGGTGGTAATTCTAAAGGATTTGCCTGTTAATTTTGTTATACTTTAAATATTTAAATATTAGTTTTAATACAAAGAACAATCTATTGAGTATAAGTGGACACAAAGCTTAAGGAGTTGAGACTTTCTTATTTAACTTCACAAGGTATTTGGTGTGTTTTAGCACAAGCACTAGCTTTACCTGTGGTTCCTGGTATGAATAAGTTTGGAAACAGTGTTAGCTGCCTATTCAAGTGAAACACGATTTGATTTTGTAATACATTCTAGCTTGATATATCTGGACAGAATTTTTGATGCATATAAATGTTTTAATTCTTTAAATCCCCAGGTACTTTATGTTTGTATGTTCATGATCTCTAGGGCAGCTCTTGTTCACACCAGAGGGAGTGGCCAAAGCCTGAAATCCAACCCACACTGAGAATGAGTTTAGCAGACATGAAAATAATCAGAACATGCATGCCAGAATTTGGAAATGTACTAGTTAATATTGATGTATTTTTTCATATCAGTGCCAGTGTAGCACCAGTGTGTGACAGATTAGGGGAATTTTCGGTGTAGCACGGATGTTCTTTTGCTGTACTGAAGATTGTGCTGTTTATTGTTGTAATGCAATGCATTAGACAAGGAATGACAGGGAGGGACTTGGTAGGCTTTGGTCACAGCTGTGGGAAACGATTCCAAATCAGATAAAAGGCCTGTAGTCAATGTGAAAAAATAGATTAGATGCACGTCTCCAGAGAAGGAGGGCGGCAGCCTGGTTTAAGTGGAAAGGAGATTGGAGAGCTTGTGCACACGTTAATGGTGAAACTGGTTCATGGTAGCGCTAAGGAAATGTCATTAAAGAATTTTAGGGTCTCACATAAGTGTGTGTGCGTGCGTGTAAAGTGTGCATGACACTAAGCAGTCGAGGTTTGTGCCTTTTTATATAGTCGTCCTTGCTAGTGAAATGAAGCTCTTCGTCAAAGTGCGTATGCACACAGACTTGTATTCATCTCTCTGTGGGGACCAGATGTCCTTGTCATGATAGGAAGTGGTGGTCCTCATGTTTTCACCACAAATGCAACTTTTTCAGAAAAACAGAGAGTTCCATCTTGATTCCGAGGTAAGGTTTAGGTGTAATTACTATATTAAAAACTATAGTGTGTGCGTGCATTAGCTTTAAATACAGATAGTTAATTTCTTAAGTACTCAGTAGTTGGCAGACATTGGACAAGGGAAACTGTTGGCAACTGTTGCAGCTGACAGAATTATTTGTTGTAGATACTCCTCCTAACAGCACTATTATCATACTTTATTGTCATCTTTTTTTTGCCGCAGTATTAGCTAAATGGACTTGGCTTAGCTACAAGACACTGAAACAGCTTCCCATTACTTCCTGCTGGTGTCTAAGATTTATGTTTTGAGGCTGAAAGTTTTCTCTGAAGTGCATCATAAAACATTATCGTGCAATTACCATACACACAGAAGTGGCTCATAGAGGTAGAAAAATGCTGAGTGTACCTTTAATGTAGACAGCAGGTGTTACTGGTTGCAGAACATGTGTGTAGGTAGTGAAATGGTATTGGCTGTGTTTGAATGAGATTTCTTGGACTGTAAATGAAACTCAACACATGAGCCTGGAGGGAACTGTGATGTGGAGTCCTTAACCTCACCCTATACTCTTTCTCTTACCCAGAGCCCTGCTTCTGTCACTTTATTGAAATGTCTCCCCAATGCTTTGAGTTTCCATTGTATTGACTGTTCATTTACTCTTCTTTCTTTTTGCTCTTGTTTTGTTTTTTAGGTAAGGTTTGTAGGAACCCCCTTCCCCCTTTTTTGTGTGTCTGTATATGTGTATGTGTGCGTGCGTGCGCGTGGATGTATTTCTTTTGCAAAAATGAGGATGAAATAACTCTCCCCCTTTACAGTTTAGCCTAACGGCCTCTCTTAGTTCCCTCCTGTAAGCTTACAATCACTAAACTTTCTCTGCTCAGATTTACCAGCGCCTCCGATTCAAAACTTACTCCAGAATGAAATCAGTAAACCTGTAGCTCACTGTAGTAACCAATGACCACCTTCTTGATTTTGTTCAGGATTTACCTGTGATAGTCACTTTCCATATATCAGTGTATTTTCTGGCTGCGATGGGGGGGTTGTTTTGATTGGCTGCGAACATGAGATTGGGTTTCCTGATTGGCTTTTTCTGATTGAACTTGTCTCCGCCTCCCCACCTGGCCATAATTTCTTTTGAATGGCTTGCAGAATGAGCCTGAATCTACGCCCATTTCCACCCCTCTTCTTCCGCCTCTCGGTCGATCTGTCTGCCTGTGTCCACTCTTGTGAAGTGACCGTACACGTGGTAATGTGGGTGTGGGATTTGTGTGGGTGTGTGTTGCGTGAGATTGTACGTGTGAGTGTGTATGTGTGTGTCACTGACGAGGGGGTGGGGGCTCAGGTGTTTTGGCTTGCAGGGAAAAATCTCACACTGTCCCGCCTGCATCCCCCACTCCCCTCTTTTATAAAAATACACACATCCAAATGCAGCACCCTGCCCATCTCTTCTCCCCTTTCCCTGCAAAGCATGCTGGTCGAACAGAGCCAAAACTGGTGGATCTTGAGTTTTAAGCAGTGCAGCGGTGAACAGTGAAATAAATAGATGGGTAAATAGGTTGGGGATGGGCATCCTGAGCGATTTTGTGATCAGATAAAGAGAGTATAAATTTTTTTATATATATTTTTACCTCACACATTTTATAACAATGTTACAAATTGATTTTCAACAATGTTTCTAAACAGCAAAACCTTACTTTCAGTGATTACTCGTAATTTTTGTCTTTGGTCGCAGACATCACAACATCGATTTGCATGTTTTGTGTAGTATTTTACTAGTAAACCTGGTTGTTACATTGTTTGACCACTTGTGCCCATTCCTAAAACCAAGATGTACTTTATTTATTTAGTTGTTATTGTGCTATGGCTCATATTTCCTCTTTCAAGGCTGAAGGTTGTCAAGTCAGTGCGCTGCTGAAAACTCAAGCACCTTATTATGTTTCTCACATCTCCTCCTGCTGTACAGTGATGCAGCACACACAAACAATGGCCACTGCCTCTCAATCACACTCACCCACAGACCTTGGCCTGCATGGTTGATGGGGGAAGGGGGAAGCAGGGAGGACAGTGGTCTACATTCACTGGGTCATTGGAAATATGGAGTTGTATAGGGTGCACTTTATTCATAAACATCCATGCCCATACCATCAGAACCACCAGTGATCCACCTGCTTAAAAGGTGGAACAGGTGCCATCTGGTGATTTTTATCGTACAATAGTGTGATTAAAGTAGTAAAGTGAAAATTAAGAATGAAAACAAAAGATATGATATCTCTTTGTTTTGGGCTTTGGGAATGTTTAGATGTTTGCATTTTAAGGTGGAGAAGGATGGCAGGAAAGCAGGGGATGGTGAGAGGGGTATCCCTGGAATCACCCAAAATCCAAAGTGATAATGGGGTACACCAAGGCCTCCACCCCTGAGTCCCTAAACCCCAACCCCTAACAGTTCACCCCCTCCCCAAAAAAAAACCCTTGACCCCCCCCTCTCTGTGTGCCTCAATCTTCCTGCTTAACCAATTGGTGTTTCTTTTTTGCAGCGTTATGATCCTGGCCATGTTGTGCTGATGGTAAACTTAGTGGTAAATGTTATTTTTCCCCTGATTGAATTGGTTACTTTTTTTTTATTTATCCTTTGAGTTTTTGTTTTGCTCAATTTAATTTTTAACCCTCCCTCCCATATAATTTTGTTTTCCTTTTTATTTTTATTCTTGTCATCAGAGCACCAGTATTTTTAATAAGCTTCAACTGTCTCTACCTCTCTCTGTATTAGTCGTCATTCTGCTGCCTGTGTATCTGTGTAATTTACATTACTCTTCTAGAGCATTTCTCATTTCGTTTGTTTTCAGTTTTTTTGGGCGATCTTGTGATTCACTTCCCCTTTTTTTCGTTTCAATGCACATTCTTCACAGGAATGCATAATAATGCTAGATGAGATGTCACTCGTGTTCCCAAAACACTGATTGCTGGGAAGGGAATAGATCCTTTTAAGGTTGGGCCTGATTTGGGACTCCGACCTACTTTTCTTACAAAATAATCAGACGTACTGACCGTTCTCATTTTCAGTGTTTCCTTCATAATACTGTAATGTGAAGTGAATAATGTGCCTCTATAACTGAAGTACATTAGAAAACACAAATAACCACAAACTAAATTGATTTTTATATTGTATTATATATTATATGTCCACACTATCAGTTAACTCAAGTGTAAATCTGAATGTTGGTTTGGAGTCCCAACCGGCCCTAATCGTTCCGCACACTCTGTTTTATCATTTCATTACAGGAACAGTTGTACCGTTGGGCTGAGGCTCCAGGCTTGGCAGCTTGGAGAATTTGGAGTGTCTCGTTTTCTCAGGGGCTAGGAATTAATTAGATATCTCTATTGTTGTGGCAGTGCTTCAAGCATGGCTTTTTTGGTGTTTTAAGTGGCCTAATTTTCTGTGTATGATGGAATAATGATTTATAAGTTTAAACAACTGCCTGCCATCTTCCGCCTGTACTGCCTGACTGGTTATTGATCTTTAAAGCCTTAATAAGCGTGTTTTAGAAGATCCGTTGTTTCTTGTTAAAGTGAGGGCATTTAAACTTATTAATTGATCCTTGTCTTTCATAGTACATTTCCGTTAATTATTGAACATTAGCTATGTAGGTTGAACATCAGACAATTTAAACATTCCAAGTTATTTTTTACTTGTTTTTGAGTAAGTTTAGCTATATATTAGTAGTATAGGTATAGACGTATAAGAGCTGAGCAACCTAGGAAAATTCTGCAATTTGTGTCACATGGATCATCGTGTATTAAAATGAATTGTATTGCCTCAGCCCAAGGGCATGAACTGCCCTTTTGAAATGAGCAAATTGCACATTTATTATTACTCAATGAATTATAATGGAAAAAAAGAGGAAGAGATTAAAAAAACTGAAACCAAACCACATAACTGATTGGAGTCTTTGATTGAATGTGACCATGGTGCCAGCCTCCGCAGCAGCAGTTTAGTATGACTTCTGTTCTTTTTGCCTCTTTTTTCCTTTCATTTGAGACCCCCTCCCCCTGTTTGTGTGTCTATCTGTCCTCCCCTCCCCTTCCCCACTCTCAGGTAAGTACACCCCCTAAAAACCCTGCACTGTCACCATGGCAACGTCTGGCCCGTGACATCACTCTGCTGCTGTAGCTCAGTGCTTGTGTCCTTATTCTTTCTTTTCTTTCTCTATCTCTTTTCTCTCTCTCCGCTTTGTTTGGCTGGTTATGAGTGGATTAAGCAATTATGTGTCAATTTTCCGAGTAGTTTTGATTGTCTATTTATTTTTCTTTCCTTTTGTTTCATTCTGGTTTTGTTTTTTTTGTTTTATTTCTGACGTTAATTATTATTTGACCTAGCTCTTTTCACAGCTTGCATATCACTATATGTACATACACAAGCTACCAGGAAAGCATAGCATTACAAAAGCTGGAATAGAAGAATTCTGGTAAACAGTAGTGAACTTTAGGCGCTGACCAACGCTTCAGAGTTCAGTTTACAGAAGATGCAGTAGTGGGTATTTGTATGGCATTGCAGTTATCTGGCTCACTCTTCTCCCGGTCCCTGTCATACATTCCACCAGGCCAAATCAGGTGCTTCCTGTCCTGTAGTGTAGTGCAGAGAGGGAGGGAGGCAACAAGATGGATTATCCTGAGCGAGGGAACACTGTGAGGACACTGCGACAAATTTGACAACAGATGTCTTGCCTCCTTCTCCCCCTTTCATTGAGCAGTATTGAAGTGCTCTAGAATTGCTCTATTTGTTCAGATGATTAGACCTTTTTAAAGGAAAGCATCCTCTATTAAAAAAGAAAAAACTATGAATACATTAGTGTACTATTTCCTAGCGTCCAGCACATACCTGGCACGACCATTGAAGCAGAGTGCCGCACACAAAGCTGTGAGAATGGCTAGTAGCGTTTGGTTCACTGTAGCTTTCTGGTCTCTTGCACTTGAAGGCAGTCTTTCTAACCCAGCACCCTGTGCTCTAAGCAGGCTGTCCCACCCACGCTTTCTCTCAGGTCCTGTTTGGAGTCTAACCTCTGCCCTCTCTCTCTTTACCTCTCCCCCTCACTTCGCAGGACGCACTGACCCTGTGCCCATCATCCTCAAATATGACGTCATGGGTATGGGACGCATGGAGATGGAGGTGAGGAAGTGTGAAATTAATGCGTTGTAAACTTCTATGTGTTAAGTAAGCCTGGCTGACCTCGTATGTGTTGGTTGGCAGCTGGACTATGCAGAAGATGCAACAGAAAAGCGTCGAGTGTTGGAAGTGGAGAAAGAGGACACCGAGGAGTTGCGGCAGAAATACAAGGTAGGGATGGGCGTTCCAGTCAAATTTGGTATTTGAATTTGACAGACATAGCTTGAAAAACATTCTAATAGTGCTTCATCTGAAAGTATGCTGAGATTATTAATGTCACACTGTCAAATGAAAATCCGTACAAATGATTGTTCAGTCTCAGGTTTTTCCACGTGATCTCATGCAGTTATATATTTACACAAAATAGAAATATTTCTGGCAGGCCTTGTCACCATGTTGATATATAAACACTGTTCAGTGGTTTCTATCGTATGCCTTAACCTTGTATTTGCACTTTTACACCCTCATGTTTTCTCTCCCTTGAACATTTGTATCTCAGGGTTGCTTATATCAGTTATTTTCTGGTTTGCAGGATTATGCAGAAAAGGAGAAAGCCATCGCCAAGGCTTTGGAAGACCTGAGAGCTAACTTTTACTGTGAACTGTGTGATAAGCAGTATCAGAAACACCAGGAATTTGACAACCACATCAACTCCTATGACCATGCACATAAACAGGTGAGAGACATCATGACAGACATTGAAAATTGCTGAAATTGATTGATATATTGCAGGCAATAACAAAATCACAATAGCCACTTTCTTGCTCATTTTTTCTCTGACTTGGACATATTCAAAAAAGTCAATCATCTTTTTTTCTCCCGTCTAATGTCTTTTTTTTTCTTCTACAGAGGCTAAAAGAGCTGAAGCAGAGGGAATATGCGCGCAATGTTTCTTCACGATCCCGTAAGGATGGAAAAAAACAGGAAAAATTGCTGCGTCGTCTACATGAGCTAGCAGAGCAGAGGAAACAGCAAGACTGGTGAGTTTAATGACCACTGCTGTCCCCTAATGGTGGTACAACAGCATTACATGACTTGCCACCTGGAATGAGTGTCAAAAGTCTTAATGTTTCTAGAAATGAAAGAAAGCAAGTAGATAATACTAACCTGAACATAAAACTGCATTATATAAATTATTTCTCTTGCATTATATAAATGACTCCAGGCTACTAGTAGAATTTTCAGCAGACTGGCTTTTTCTCAATATTTTTTTCAGATTTCCTGATGTTCAGCAGCATTGTATGCTCAAATTTTTCCTTTCAATCTTTCTCTTTAGTGTTCCTGGAAGCGGGCCTATGTTCAAGCAAACAACAGTGGCAGTTGATGGAGATAAGGCAGATGATAGTGGCTTCTCAAACGTTGATGGTGTTCCAATGACAACGGACTGTACCACAGAGGGGTCATCAGGGGAGGATAAGGGAAGTTCTGCTTTAGGTGGTCAAAGCTCACCTAGACCTGGTCCAGCCATCAGTTTCTCTCTTCGTAAAAACACGTCCTCTCCAACACCTAGTGGAGGACCCCAGGCTCCCAAAGTCAGTGTCTCCTTTTCTTTTGCTAAGAAAGCCCCAGTCAAGTTGGAGACAGCTGCTGCTGTGTTTGCAGACCATGGAGAAGAAGCAATGGAAGGAGAGGAGGGACAAGAGGAAGGAGGAGATAAGGCTTCAGGGGAAGAAGGGGGTACTGCCTCAAACACTGACAGTCCACAAGCCACAGCAGGAAGCACAGGTGGAGATGACGATCAGCAACAGAGTGATGATGGGGGAACTCTGGCCTCCACCCTTAACAAACTGAAGATGATGATGAAAAAGGAAGAAGGTTACTCTGGGCAAGAGCCACAGTATTATCATTATGTTCCTCCTGCACACTGTCGGGTCAAGCCACATTTTCAGTTCCTACTCTTCATGAAGGCTTCGGACCAGTGTGGAAACCAAGAGGAGGATGAGGATGGAGAGGAGGAAGAGAAAGCAACATCAACTGAAGGAGATGTGGGACAAAAACAAGAGCAAGACAACATCTGCAAACCAGAGAAGGACACAGAGAAAGAGCTGGAAAAAGATTCTATAAAGGACCAGGACTTACAACCTGCTTTATCTCCCAAAGTAAAGACAGAGGAAGGATCAGATGGCACCCCAGCTGTAGAGGACAATGAAGATCCTTCAGGCATAATTTCCCAACCAACAGAACCTAAACAAGCGACATCTGAATCTCAAGAGACCACCCAGCGCATGCCAACAAAACCCTTCTTTCCTGTGTTGAGTAAAGATGAAAGCACTACTTTACAGTGGCCCTCCGAGCTCTTAGAATTTACCAAGGCACAGCCCTCCCTGTCTTACAGTTGCAACCCACTTTACTTCGACTTTAAGCTGTCACGAAATAAAGGCAACCGGGGAGGTAAAGCCAGCAAAACGATCAAACCAGCTGACACTAGTGGAGATCATGGAGAGGGTTCCAAGACTGAAGGCACCACTGGCACAACTGGAGACACTAGCACAGCAGCAGCATCACCACATACCAGTACTGACAAAAAGGGGGAATCTTCCTTGAAAGAGGATGAAAACAAAGACAAGAGCAAGGATAAGTTAGAGAGCAATGAAGATGTGTCTGGAGGCTCCAAGAAAAAGAAAAAGAAGAAGAAACATAAGAAGTCAAGCAAGCGTTCTAAACGCAAAGAGAAAGATAAAGCAGCTGTAGAGGGAGAAATGGAGACAGAGACACCAGGAGAAAAAACTAAAAAGAAAAAGAAACACAAACGAAAGAAAAGCAAAAACAAACTGCATGCTGAGGAAGAAGATGAAGAGGCCAGAGAAGGTAAAGAACAAAAAGATAAAGAAAAAGATGGCAAAGGTGTGGTCAGTAAATCCGCCCAGGCTGGAGGAGGAGGAGGAGGAGGAGGAACTTCAGCTTTAGAAGGAGGGAAAAAAAAACGATCCCATAAAGAAGTGTCCCAGAAGTCAGGTGCAGAGGAGGGCAATGCAGGAAAGCCTAACTCTTCAGAAGAGCACAATGGTACAAAACGTCTCAAACCTGACCCCAGTGCTGCATCATGCTCTGCTTCGGCTCAGAAGAGTCCAGGTGTTGGTCGACCTCCCAGCAGCGAGAGTGAAGATGATGGTGGCTCTTCGTCTCAGCGCTCCCGCCCTCCTCACCGTCGCTCTACGCCTCCACGTGAACAGCGGCGGCGTCGTAGCGAGGACTCTGGCAGGTCAGGCCGCTCACGTAGTCGTTCATCTCGTCGAGGAGACCGTAATCACAGACGTAACAGGGGTCAAACGTCTCGTAGTCAGTCATACACGAGCAGCTCAGAGCATTCCTCAGCAGGGAGCAGTGCTTACAGTCGACACAGCCACAGCTACACAGACAGTTATAGCGACTACAGTGATGGAGAACGTCGCCGCAGATCAAAAAGGCGTTCTTCAGACTCAGAATATGAAAGGAGAAGTGGTGGACGTTCACACAGGAGACACTACTCATCCTCTTCTTCAGAAGATTCTCGCTCGCGTTCCCGCTCTCATAGTCGGAGGAAGCATCACCGGCGGAGGCGTCATCGCAGCAGCAGCCGAAGTTCAAGTCGCAGCAGTAGGAGCAGCAGTGCTCGCTCATATAGACACAGTAGCTACAGCCGCAGTCGTAGCTCTGCCAGTCGCTCTTCAAGCTCAGCTAAGGGATCGCCGCACCGTCGCAGTCACAACCGACGGGCTGATAGCTCCGCACGCCGACGTGACTTCAATCGCTCTCGCATTTACCGCTCACAGTCTCCGAGGTCTTCCTCGTCCAGGCCGCAGCCACGGAACAGCAGTTCAGTGCTAACATCCAAAGGAAGTGGGGGAGGGGGGCTGAGGGAAGGTGGAGGCGCTTCAGAGCATCGGAACTCATTCACAGCTCGGCAGCTTCTTGAAAAAATCCAGTCTCGCAAGGGCAGTGAAGATGTCGGAGCTGGAAGCAAAACAGGTCTCAAAATCAAGGACCCTCCACAGGGCTACTTTGGACCCAAGCTTCCCCCAGCACTTGGAAGCAAGAGTATGCTACCTCTTTTTGGTAAGCTCCAAGCGGGGAAGAAACCTTCATTACTTCCTTTAATGCGGACAGACGATGGGGAAAAGTCAGGGCAGGGTAAGGGTTCTGATTCAAGTAGTGAGGTAATCCTGGTGGAGCCTATTCGTGAGTTTCCCCCACCACCTCCTCCACCACCTCCACCAGTCCAGCAGCCACAACAACAGCAGCAGCAGCAGCAGCAAGCTGAGGAGCCCGTCCCAAATCCTGTTGTCCCAGAAGAGACTAGAAACCAAACTTCAGATCCTCAAGTGCTCCATGAATCAAGGCCGATCTTTGATCAAGATCCAGCTATTATGCCTGCTTACCAAGGTGAGGCAGGACAGGACCCCAACAACCAAATCATGGATGGACGTCTAATGGGGCCTGATATGGGCCAGCAAGCACCCATGCATGGCTACCCAGGCTATCCCATGTCTAATATGGAGGAAGAGAACATGGGAATGGAAGCCGAAGAGGATGGCTTGGCACCGCTGGAGAGTCAGCCGATCACTTTTACACCAGAGGAG
The DNA here is from genome assembly GCA_037974425.1 of Phenacogrammus interruptus. Lineage (NCBI taxonomy): Eukaryota > Metazoa > Chordata > Actinopteri > Characiformes > Alestidae > Phenacogrammus > Phenacogrammus interruptus. The sequence continues at coordinate 4,714,871 of JBBPCW010000027.1, read as the reverse complement.
ATGGAAAAATACAGCAAGCTGCAACAAGCAGCACAGCAGCACATCCAGCAGCAGCTTTTAGCAAAGCAGGTCAAGACCTTCCCCTCAGCTGCTGCAGCTGCAGCCGCAGCCAACTTAGCAGCTGCTGCCAACCTCGCCCCTGCACCTCCTCCTCCACCTGCTGCTCTGCAGCCAATCCATATCCAGCAGCCCACAGTGTCTGCAGCCTCAGCCACTTCCATAACCACGGTGCAGCATGCCATCCTGCAGCACCATGCAGCTGCCACAGCAATGGGAATCCACCCTCACACCGCTCATCACCCCCATCCTGCTCATGCGCAGCTTGCCCAGGTACATCACATACCCCAACACCATCTCACCCCAATCTCCTTATCACCTTTGGGCCATACATTAGGTCACTCTTTAGGTCACTCTTTGGGACACACTGGACTGATCCCAGCCCACCCTTCCGCTTTTCTTTCTGGTCAGCCCATTCATATAATTCCAGCTTCTGCACTTCACCATGCCCCATTGGCTCTGCACCACGTCCCCCATGCAGCCCTCTACCCAACCCTCTTTGCTCCCCGGCCAGCAACCGCGGCTGCTGCAGCTGCCCTGCAGCTCCATCCTCTTCTTCACCCCATCTTCTCAGGGCAGGACCTTCAACATCCCCCAAACCACGGCTCCTGAAATGGAGTGTGTCCTTTTCCAGAAAGGACAAAGTCCCAGCAGCCTAAAAGGAGGGTGAGAGGCAGATTTGTTTCTCAGTGACACACTCAAGAACACCAACGAACCTCTCTTTCTTTAAGTGTTGCCTCCTACAGAGAACATTGGTTGAACAAGTGAAAGGACAAAGGAAAACCTTTTAGACTGTGAAAAAATCTGGCAGTTAAAGTCCATAATGTTAATGTTTTGGTAAAAGCAGAGAAGCTGTGCAAGGAACCCAGAGAGTTTCCTGAGTGTTGTAGGGAAGAGGTTTCTTACATATGTCAAAGAATATTTGTTGTTTCCTATGGTGATTGTTGCTGATCGCATTTTTCCTGTGCAGCCAAAGAGACTTGCAGGCTGAAGCCAACTGGGGTGTGTTCAGAGCTGTGGGCCTGTAGTATGTAGGCAGTGCAAGGAGAGGGAGGGTGATTCCTTGGGAATTCACTTGATAGGAGGGTAACAGGAGAATATTAACTTTTATAAATTGCAGAAATGCTATGTCATTTCATGAAGACGTGGTTTTGTAAATTCAGTGATTAATTGGCAGCAGCCATGATCATGTGTAATTTGGACAGTCCTAGTGCGAGCCAGTTATCAAGAGTTATCTTAATGTGTTGTCCTCCAAGTGAGTTGGAACAAACAGGAACAAAGATAATGTGGAATGGATTGAAGCCATATTTGTCATACTAAATGCATTGAAGTTTTAAATGGTTTGTTGTAAATCAGTGATATGAAGAAAACTGAAGCGCTTCACAAAATGTTGATGTCACAAGATGTTAACGTTCCTTCTTAGTTACACTGTTTCGGGGTGCCCCACCCACCTTGTCAAGGACTTGACTTGCACTGAAAAAAAAAAATGTACATCAGGATGCTGCTTTTGCATCATGTAAGAACTGTATGATTGTAGTATTCTGCAATAATTTTATTTTCTATTTGTTTTGATTTTAAATTATTTTCCAGTATTTTTTTCTTGAGTCCTCCCCTTGTATATTGAATTCTTTGTAAATAGTTATTATAGACATGTATTGTAAAATACACCTTTGTAACTGTGTTAAAAAAAAACACACACACGAAAAGGACACGATAACACAAAGAACACAGAGAAACGAAAAAATTAATTCATGAATTATTTGATCAGGACTGGTACTATAGAGGGCTAGGGGTGATCAGGGGAAGGGTCTGTAATGAGGAGAGACTTAGAAGTGTCTGTATGGAAACTGTAAAGGGCAGCAGTGATATTTCTTTTTTTATTCTTTATTGATGCGTCAGAAAATAAAGCGTTTTGAAATGTAAATGACTGTATGGTTGATCTTCCTTTTGGTTGCTCTTGATGCATATCGGTTTGTATAAATTAGTCAGATGCCACCAAATGTGTGGACTGTGTCATGTAAATACTGTTTAGTTAAAAAGTCACAGTAATTGACTACTGTGACCTCAAAAATGTTTTGCCGTAACATTGACTAGAAAGAGAGAGAAAATTAGGCAATTCATGCAATTCAAATTACAAACTCTAATTCTAGATCTAGATAAATCTACACATTTTTGCTGTAAAGTACAGTTTAAGACCGAAGCATCTGGGGGTGCGCTGCACTCTGTGTATCTCGCGTGGGGAGAGATAGGGGGGAACAATACGCACAATCACAGAAAAACACTAAGAAACGCTACCATGGAGCAGGACACGGGTCTCTTCAGATCGTGCCATGCTAACAGCTTGTGATGTCTG
>JBBPCW010000027.1:4653922-4671652 GCA_037974425.1 Phenacogrammus interruptus | reverse complement strand
GACGGTACCTTGCTCAGGGTACCTCAGCGGTGCCTAGCGGCCTTGGGGATCGAACCCGGACTTTCTGGTCGCAGGGCAGATGCCTTAACCTACAAGATATTCACGTTTCTGTGGGAATTTGTGCCCATTCATTCTGTAGGAGGTCAGGGATGGATGTTGGTCGAGAAGGCCGGGTTTGCAATCTCCGTTCCAGATCATCCTGAAAGTGTTGGATGGAGTTGAGGTCAGGGCTCTGTGTGGGCCCGTCAGGTTCTTCCACACCAAACTCATTCAGCCATGTCTTTATGGAACTTGCTCTGGGGAAAAGTCTTTCTGAAAGGGTTTTTCCACAAACTGTGGTCACAAAGTTAGAGGCATTGCTATAAATGTCTTGGTCTGCTGAAGATTACCCTTTGCCGAAAGTAAAGGGCCTACAAATCCTGAAAAACAAGCCTGTGCCAAATCCTTTGTATACATAGAGGCAGCTGGTGGCCTAGAGGTTAGAATATTGACCCTGTGATCAGAAGGATGTGGGTTTGAATCCTAGTATTTCACCACTGAGTTATTCTTGAGCAAGGTACTGTCCCCACACACTGCTCCCCGGGCACTTTATTTATAATATTATATAGAATTAAGATGTGAGTCCCAATACTTTTGTCCATGTAATGTAGGTAGCGCCTGCCCGGTGTTCGTAGAGAACGGATAGCCTCCTGTTCGGGGAGGGACGTTTAACCAGCCTACTACTCAGTGTGAAAGTGGTGGTAGATGATTCATGAATGTGTCTTGAGCTTCTGTTGTTTTTTGTATATGATAAAACAAAGCTAAGTAAATTAACAAACTGAAACTGAACTGAAAAAAAAACTTTTTTTAAAAAAAAAATCCACGCCCTGAAAACACGACTGATCTAAGTGTCTTGATGGTGGACGGTTTAGGACCCCGTTATTGGAGGAAACGTGTTTATGGGCGTTACTTTTAACCACTTTGCGTGAGCTGATTGGATTTTTTCTGCATGTGGGCGGGCCGGACCAAGGGCCCCCACTGTAAACCAGAGAGAGACGCCATTTTGTTACTAGCGGTTGGGAGGAGACGGATTTTCGTTGAGAAGCCGTGCCGACAAGGTAATTTCTCGTTCTAAAGCACCAAAAAATGTTTGTACCGTTTTAATTCATGCTATCAAGCTTAATAATCAGGTGACCAAGCGAACACCTTTTAAATCCGGCGAATACGTTCGTTAGCTTTTGTGCTAAGCTAAGCCAGCTGGTTTAACCGGACGGGCCAACCGCTTTATAGTATTTTTAGATTTATGTTCATTTTCACACTTTTTTGACTGCTTTTATCACGTCTATGGACAATTAAGAACGCACCAGAGCTTGCATGAATCTCCGGGTATTAGTCGTTTTCCTGGTTTTATCATCTGTTAGCCTTTGGTAGCTAACGAGGCTTATCATTGAAGGGCTCCATGTACAAAAAGAGATAAATACGTGGTCCAAAAAAAGAGACGTGTTTTTCATCCTGAAATTTAAAATGTACTGGAAGTGTATCAGTGGGAAATAAAGAGTAGGTGATCAGGTTTGCTGGCCGATCTTGTTTTGTAGTCAGCTGGATAAGTGTGTAGGCCTGATCTGGGCTTGTCGACCTGATAAAGCTTCTTTATGAAGACGTGTATGGTTCTGACTTGCCATTAATGTGTTATTTTGCTCTGTTTCTATAACTTTGTGGTTACATTTGTTAGTTATATGCGTTTATCTCACGTCAATCTCTTATTTTCCTCCTTTTTTCCAAACAACGCAGTAAATTAATTCACACGGAGAACTGCTTTATTTATTAGAAATCTTGGTGTTATTGCAGGTATAATGCTAACAATAACATTGAAAATAGGACTGCTAATATTGAAGATGATGTACTGCTTCATCTGGCCTTACATCTGATTTGTTCTAATTGTTGGTTATATTAAAAACTCCAATTGTTGGAGTATTGAATAATATTTTGTAGTCTATAATTCACATAAGTGTTACGTGGATAGTAAAAAAAAATATGGCAAAGATACATGCCAAGCGATTGTGTTGCTTCATCTTTCATCATATGGTCTTATATCTGTGTTGTGTACTAGTAGTTTTACTTATAATTTTTAGTATAAAGTTTACTTTGTATAATTTACAAAGAGAAATGCAAACTGTTTGTTGTGCTTTGTCAGATGGTCTAATATCTTTATTAACATTGAGTATTAAGAGTATTTTTTGTGATCATTTTTGGAATTCTCTTATTTAATCTTTAACGAAAAACACAGTAATTCATTTATACAAAGAGATACTTTCTTTTAAAGAAATCCTGAATGTTATTGCAGATGTAGTATTAATAATAATATTGCAAAGATGAACACCAACCAGTAGTGATTGTATTGGTTCATCTTTCATCAGATGGCCTTGTATCCATATTATGTATAAGTAGTTGGTTAACTAGCATAGTTTCTTAATTAGGGCTCATTTGTTAAATCGTATTAGTCTCATTTTATACACAACTTGCTACATGTGGCTTTAATATGTTGGTTTCTGGTCAGGAATGGGCTGTCACTATCTTAGGCTGTGGGTCTGTCGCAACAAGGACATTGTGGAAGAGATCAGATGTGGTCATGTGTTTCCGCCTCAGGCATTCAGATAGAAGCACACCCCTCCAGCCACCTTGCATATGCTTGTGTTTACTCTTCTGCTGCACATCCAGAAGCAGGTGCAGAGGGAGTGTACCACACAAACCTCAACACCACATGTATCAGCTTTTTGTATTACATTCAAGTTAAGTAAAGTGGTCCCTTATCGTTGTGTGTGAGTGTTGTCTGCATTTAACTCATTCACCAAGTGAAGCAGTGGTCTAGGGCCAACAGGAACTGTCCGGGGAGCACTGTGTGTGTGGACAGTACCTTGCTCAAGTGGTACCACTAGCAGCACTGGGATTCAAACTCAACCTTCAGACTCCCTAACCAGCTGCCCCAAAGATTGCTCACACTTGAGGGGGTTCCAGTCGCTATTCCAGTCATTGTAGCTTCCTTCGATAACTGATTTCCTGAATTTGTTGAGTTTTAATACTGTGATCTTAGTTTCTGTTTTATTAAACTGTCGTTTTAGTGTATATACAAAGCAAGGACCAAAGTTGAACATACTTTTGTATCTGAGTGTGATGAGTCAGTTCTCTTAGTCTCTGACTGGAATGAATAAACATTTTGTGCAATTCTCTTATTTCTGGTGTAAGCCATGCTCAATTTCAGTTTGTAATTTAAAATAAGCTATCAAAAAGAAAGGAAATAGCACAAACAGGAGTTATTACAGTACAGTCGTGTTGAACATGCATTTCATGATGAAAGTTTAGAACTTTAGTATTTCTGGCGGTATTACTTTATAAGTTGTAGTTCATTACCCAGTCTTATTGTAGGTCAGTAAATACATATTTTCAGTAATTCTCACTCATTTCTGGATTAAGCCACGCTTAGTTTTAGTTTGTAATTTGAAAGAGAATCTCTAAACAGAGAGGAAATACAACAAGCAGGAGTTACTACAGTACGATTGTATTCCTGAGTTAACAGCGACTCTGTGTGAAAAGCTTTTCTTCTCCTTTTTTTGTGTGTCAGTAGGTAGGGGCCGGTTTTGGTGGTTGTCATGGGAGCAGGTCAGCTTTGTTTTTACAGGACGGGGATATTTGTCGAGGCCGGTGACTGGGGCGTTATCCAAAGCTCCTCCCTTCTCTTGTCCTATCGCAGTCAATAATTAATCCTTTGTGGACCTTGTGAATTACTCATGAGGCTCAATTTGCAGTTAGTGCAGTTTTTGTGCTCAATTGAAGTAATAAATAATTTCAATTTAACTGCCAACATGTCACTCCTTTGTGGATCTCGTCTACTGAAATTGAGTATAGTGGCATTGTAGTACATATCAATGCTAAAATTGTGTTAATTATTAATTAAGCTGCAACATGCTATAATTTGAGTATTGTTGCACCTCTGTGGTTGACACAACCACCCTCTTGGTCTTAACTGTAAACTCTAGCTGGGTGTGGGCACCTGTGTAATCTCTAATTAAGCACATATCCTATAAGTTCCTATAAAAGACAACTTTTGTGAGAGACACTCTTTCAGCTTTTTTGCCACATGTGTGTCTCTCTGTTTCCATTATGAGTCAGTGTTCCAGCGCACTTCCCCATTGCTGTGCTGACGGACTGCACTCTCAGGCTTCTGTAACACACATGCGTGATCAAGTGACTTACAAAAGTAGGTGTGTGAAATGTAAGTCATTTAAGGAAAGTTGTACATCAGAGCTGAATCACCCACCTCTGTGGGTTAGAGATGTCCTGCAATTTTAATTTTTCCAAATGGTTAAATTATGGTTGCATTGGTTTTTATTGTTACATTTTCTTAGTTACCTGCATTTTGGTGTTCAGGGACATGTGTTTTTTTGGTGAACATACTGTTATAATTAAAACTAAACTAAACTAAAACTAAAATAGATATTTGTAGAAATCAAATGGGTCCAGTGACAAGATGTGAATAATTTAAACAGCAACAAGGAAACAGAACACTTAATACATGAAATGCAACTTGAAGTGCTTCCTATAAGTACATTCTAAAATGGGCTCAGAGGTAAAAGAAAACATCCACTTTTAACACAATAGTAGACAAAAAAGAAAAGTAGAATCACGATAACATCTTAGTAGCTTACTGAATGTGTTTGTTGATTTAATGTTTCAGCTGGTGTGCCTGATGACATGAAGACATAATTAAAAACACAACAGTGCTTTACGGATGTTAAGTCCCCATGTCAAATCCTGGACAAGTTGCTGAGTTCCCTAATGAGCTTGAGACTTAATGCTGCAAATGTGTGGGAGTTCATATGTTGCTTTTCCGTGCAAACAAACTGGCCTCAGATAGTACCATGACAGAGACTTATGTTCTTCCGGGTGTCCTCAAATTAGAGATGTTCTCTTTATGGTAAATTACGTTGGCAACCTTTTCTGAGCAGAAGGTGGGTATTTTCAGCACAGTTTAATTGTTTGTAATTAAAATAGATTTAAAGAGGTTCCCAAGCGTGTGTGAATCTACCAAAGGTTTTGTCGCATTGTTGGGAAGTTTTAATGTTAATTATGGTGTTAATAGGAATTGGTTCCAAATTGTCTTTTTTTTTTTTCCCCTCTCCCCACTGTTGTATGCCTCCAAGTCGTATTGATTGCTTTTATAGATGCCGGTGTACTGACTAATCGATTTGCACTACCATTTGCGTTCTAGCTTATAAAACCCTACCTGATAATATTATAAGATGAATCTTGTACTTTCACCTATTGTGCAACTACTCACTAAAGATGGAGACAACACGGATAAAGAAATCAGATTTTGCGAGGATTTTTTTTTGGGTCAACTAAAGATGAGCAACAAATTGGCTAAAACAATGAAGACAACAAAGAGTTCCATCTTGGACCTTTGAGCAGCAAAAAAACCACTTGTATGCCCTTTATACTGTGCACTGAAGACTGCATGTAGGTGCAAAAATGTGTGTGCAAGCCAAAAGTAACTATTAAGAGCCTTTAAATATTGCTCTCTATAAAACAGCAAGCAGCACAGATTCATGGTAATGAATCTCAAGACTGGAATGACGATGCTCAAATTAGAGATTGAGGCTTGGTAGCACGTCTCGATTGGTAGCATGTAGAAACACCAATGGCGTGTTGTCAATCAGCCCAAAATGCGGCTTCATCTCTCAGAGAAACAGAACAGTGCTACTTTGAGTGTGTAAAATGATAGAGGGTTCTAGCACCAGCAGTATGTTTAAACATTTCATCACAACATGGGTTAAAATTCCAGACTTGCCCTGTATTTGCTGTTGCATCTCAACCAAGCAACATGTCCTTTACCATGGGTAAATATCCTGTTAACACATGGGCACATTTCCTTTGACTAAACCTAAATGTAAACAGATGCTGTACAAATATTCTCTTGTTCCGTCCACTTAAAATGTTGACAAACAAAAGAGCTTTGAGGCTGCTGCGCACACACACACACATTAAGTGATGGGCAGTAATCACATTGGCATCAGAAAATGCTGTGTTAAACACTGAATTCAGGAAATTGCTGTGCTTACAGTTTTTGGTAGCTTTTTAACATGCACCATCACTGTTTTACTGGTGCCTTCTGTCTTAGACGTCAGAGAAACCGCATATCATAATAAATGGGCATTTTTGTTATATCCTGAGAAATTGGTTTGTTTCCTTACCGTGGCTCTCTGTTGAATTTATGCGTTTAGCTGTTCACACCCGTGCAGATGGAGGAAGTGTGACATTTAGACATGCATAGTTTAAAGTGAGTTGTTTTGTTTGGCATTGTCAGACTAATGTAGTAACATACGTACTTTAATGGTTCACTGACAAATAAAAATGTAGGCCAAAGTAGTGTGTCCAACATAGCCCAGCTAACAGTATAACACAGTAAATATGCTAAACACATTAAGAATCTGCTGAAATGGAATGAAATAAATGTCTAAATATTTGAGTTTAGAACCTAATAGGACAAAGAAAGAAAATTAAGCTTTGGGCTGTGTTGAAAAGCTTGAATAGAGTTAGGATACCTAATGGTGACTGTTTTTGACTAAGCTTAATGTGTACAACAAATGATGTTTTTGTCTGAGTAAGTTCAGAAGAAGTCTGAAAGTCTCTCACTCCTTATTGGTTCAAGATGTGTTGTTGGGTCAAATTATTTCCTTTAAAAGTCTTTTAGGGAGACAAAAAGCCAAAGCCAGTCTATGTGAAGCCGAGATGTCTCAGGGTGGTTCCTAGTTTTTCAAAAGCTCAGTCCTAATCTCCTACTGGCTGACCAGCTCTTGCCTACGTCACAAGTAACAGCTCTTTCTGTTTATTCAATCACAAATGAATAAGGAAACAAACTGAACTCTTAAAACATGAAATTCAACTTGAAGTTCTTCATAAAAATGAAATTGCATTCAGAGAGATTAAACTGGATCAGAGGTAAAAGATACAATTCACCAGGTCTAATATTGTAGTAATTGTAAAAAGTAAAAATGAAATCTGCTGATTTTGTTTTGATCAAGTTTGATCAGTGTAATGGGCTGACAAAAAATACAACTAACGTTTAGCCTTCTATTTTTTTTTCTTTTTGCAATAAGAAAAGTAGAATTTGAAGGCATGCAAACTGCTGACTAGCTGTTGCTGTTTTGTAGAGCTGGCACCTTTTTTTTTTTTTTTTAAATTTATTTATTTTTAATAATGATGTTGTTTAATGGTGATAGTCGTACTAGCGCTTTAGTTTCTAGAAGTGATGTGGTTCTGTACCAGGGCTGCATTGTCTGGTACGCTGTGGCTGTTGGGTTACGGTTTGTCTGGATTCAGATGTAACTTAAATCAATAGGGGACTGGCACGGTCTCTCTCTGTGTCTCTTTCTCTCTGATTAATTCAGAAGCCAGGTGTCTTCTTTTACAAGCCGGTCAGGTTACCTACAGCAGCCCTCCTTCCTGCAGTGGCCTACATTCACCACATCACTGACCTCATTGTGCCATTCCCCTCCCTCTTTCCAGTTCTGGTAGTCTCGCAGGACTGAGCTGTGCTCTTTGTTATAGCGTAGCTTGTGGTTAGGATATCTAAAATGACACCCCCAGTTCAAAACTAGGTGAGAGATCATGCCTGGAAGACTGATATTCTGTTTGTACCAGATGTGCTAACCACCGGGTCTGAAAGGGTCACAGCTTGGCTTATAAATTGCTACAATACTCAGAAAAATAGTACACACCAACATGCGCTGTAAAACGACCACAGTTTTTAAGCTGTAAAAAATCAGGAGTTCTTGTATAAATAAATTAATTATCCATGATATTCTTAAGACAACCTTGAAATTCTCCTTGAATCACTGTGAGCTGATTTTAAAAATGTAAAAAAAAATCTGCCTAGTATTTTAAGCTGAAAAAATCAGAGCAGTTTGGCATGACTACTAAATATTCTACTTTTTGAGAAACCAAGTCAGAAATGGTCACAGTGGTGGTGATGGGAACCAGGCTCCTGAAGTTTTTAATGCTATTAAATGAAGTTAGGAATACTCTGCCTGATGCCTGAGATGTTTTACATATATGTGAGAAAATGTTGCCTGTCTGAAACATGCTGTTGAAAACAAGACACTGAAGTCCTCTTCAAAGCAGATAACTTCACTAATGCTTTAAAGGGGGAAATAGATTGCACTGATGTGACCCTTCTGTATGTTAACTGCACTGTACAGAATGTGAACGATTCATCATAGATGGGCTGTAGTTGAGTTTAAAGCATATGTGTATATATACCCATTATTTCTTCAACATGGGTTGGAATGATTCTTTATTCATCGTCGCAGTTCCTTGTTGCCGATTATGTTGGATCACATCAATTTGATGTTAATGAACTGACTAAAGTGGGGTTAAAAGAAAAATCATCTAATTATTTTTGATTTCAGTTCAGGGTTTTTTTTTTTTTTAATCGATCATCTTTCTGTTTCTCTTTTGCTTTCTCTCTCAGATCTGCCACCATGGGGAACATGTTTGCAGGCCTCTTTAAAAATCTCTTCGGGAAGAAAGAGATGCGTATTCTGATGGTGGGCTTGGATGCTGCTGGCAAAACCACCATCCTGTACAAGCTTAAACTGGGAGAGATTGTCACCACCATTCCCACTATTGGTCAGTCACGTTATTGATTATTTTTGTCCCAACAGGCAGTTTTTGTCTTTCTTGAACAGATTTTCCTCTGTTCCATCTGTTTTGCCCTAATTATAAAGTCATTGTTGTTTTTGCTGTCTAACTTAATCTCCATAAGGAGTTTATTCTAAAATATAAGCATTATTTGTTGTTTAAAATAATCAACAAAGACGACTAACATTACATTCATGTACTTTAAAGAGGTCTAGAAGTCTAATGTAATATGTTATAGTTTAAGTATTCTTCAGTGGTGGTAATGTCAGATGTTTCAAAATAAAATGGGGCGTTGAGTGTTTTGTGTGAGATTTTTTGTTTTTTCTCTATAACTCCGACCCCCGGAATGTGTGTGGGGGAGGTGTGAATTGTGAATATCGTCACACGAACTGTTGGTGCCCTGAGGCTGTAGAATTATGAGAAGGGGCCCCAGATTGGGACCCTGCTGCCCTTGCTGACCTCAGATGTTTCCTCTGATCTTCAGCCCTGTGTTGTTGTATCATATTTTTGATGACCTGCTTCTTTTGTTTGTTTTTTTTTCTGTACAGGTTTTAATGTAGAGACAGTAGAATATAAGAACATTAGTTTCACAGTGTGGGATGTAGGTGGTCAGGATAAGATCCGGCCGCTGTGGAGGCACTACTTCCAGAACACACAAGGTCAGTCTCTACATATTTTAGTTTGAGTATAGGAAGCATAAACCAGGATGAATGGACGTGTCTCATGCTTCTTGCTCTTGTCCTCTCGCTCTTATTTTTTTTAAGGTCTGATTTTCGTGGTGGACAGTAACGACAGGGAACGAGTAAACGAGGCGAGAGAGGAGTTGACAAGGATGTTGGCTGAGGACGAGCTTAGAGATGCCGTGCTGCTTGTTTTTGCCAACAAACAGGTGAGCAAGAGGAACAGGGCAGCCCTAAAACTTTAGAATAAGCCTAAACTAACTTCTGAGAGAAGATGAAATGACAGCTATGGCTTTTAGCTGATGTCACATGAACTGAGCCTGACATTGTAGCAAAGTGTATCCTCTTTTTGATGCTCTGATTTGTAATGTCCAACTGAATCAAAATTTTCTGCAAAGATGCTGAGAGACTGTTGGCATTTTAATATCTTTCACTAGCTGGCCTTGTCAGTCTTTCAAAGAAAAATGTGGGTGTGGCTGTGTTGTGCCTTTTGCTAAATACATATGGGTATGGTGATTTCAATATAGCCTAATGTCAGTTAAGTTATTCTCTCTTGGTTGTATTCTGTTTAGTTTAAAACAGTGATTAGACACCTTCATAGTCAAGTACCTTAAAGGTTAATAAAAACATGAAGCTTCCAAATACCACCTAAAGAATTATAAACAAAATGACGGTCTTAATCTCTTGATTGCTGTGCAGTTTGAATGATAAACATGGATTCTGCAATCATTATAAAGCTATTTAAATCTGAGCATTCTCCGCAACAGGGAGCTTTTAGCACACAAATCGTTTTGCGTTAATTATTAAAAAAGAAGCTCCCATGCGCAGAATCAACATGCATGTGAATGATAATTTGGATTATCGCCATAATAATGACTAGGTTACTAATACAACAGTAATATGATTACTTGTCCTTGCTGTGTTAAATGACGGTATTTGGCCTGTCCCTCTCAGGACCTGCCCAATGCTATGAATGCAGCAGAGATCACAGACAAACTGGGCCTGCATTCGCTGAGGCACCGTAACTGGTACATCCAGGCCACCTGCGCCACCAGTGGGGACGGTCTGTACGAGGGCCTGGACTGGCTCTCCAACCAGCTCAAAAACGCTAAATGATCCATTCCACTTAGCCCTCTGCTGTCTGCGCTGTGTGTGTTTGTGTGTGTGTGTCTGCGCGCACGCGTGTGTGACCGTGCGCATGTATGTGTGTAGTGAAAATGACAGCTCTGGATTTAGTCTCTGTCACCCACTTTATCCATCCTTTTCTTCCTTTGTTTGGTCCTGTAGACTTTAGAGGCTCTCCCCAGTGCTGTCTAGTGTACACACACCGGAGTGGATGCGTGTGATTGTGAGTGTGTGAGATGAGAGTGGGAGCAGCCCTGCTGTGCCTTTTGAACACATGCTTCTCATACAGCTCGGTTCTCTCTCTCTTTCTCTCTCTCTCTCTCTCTCTGTTTCCTCATCTTCCCCTCTCCTGTCTCTGGTGCCCCTCCTGGTTTTCACATGGCAAAGAATGACCCGGGATGCTAAAACAGGATGCTGTTTAGTTATTGTTTTTTTGGTTTTTTTTTTGTTTTTTACTTGCAGAATAAATAATTATATTGAATTAAAAGAACAGTCTTGATTTTCATCCTCTGATGTTAAAGCAGTCGCGCATGTCTAAGATGTTACAAGGTTCACATTGTCACCCTTTACCCCCCACATATGATGAAACTCATTGTAACCTGCATCAGGTTGGGAGAAAAGAAAGACAATAAAGTGACGTTTTCCATCCTAGATCCTTCTTTGCGTTATTTTGGGGGGAAATGGCCCAGTTGTGGCTACTTCTCACAAATTCCACATTGAAAGCCAGTGTGTTGTGGTGGTTTTTTTTTTTTTTTTTTTGGTTTTTTTTTTTTTCTTTTTCTTTGACCCACCTGCTCGTAGAAGCTTGTGCCTGGTTAATGTTCGTCTTCGCAACAAGCTGTTAACCTGTTCTACGGACAAATTTGGGAAAACTTGGCTAACAAATGTTTATCACTCGTTTAATGTTGGCATCAAGTCTTTCCCAGTTTGTTCCCAGATCGGTGGCTTGACATCGGGCATTTAAAGGTGTTACAGGTGTGTTTTTTCTTTTTTTTTTTTTTTTTCTGGAATTGTTCAGAACTTATGGGTTTGCTACCTGTTTGAAAGTTTCACTCCTAAACTGTACTAAAATATAAAATATCCCCCCCCAAAGTGTGGAGACAGGAGAGTTGGTGTGCGTGCTGTGAAAGTTAGAACTTTGTCTCAGAGTAGAGAGGCCTTTTTAGAGCTGCTCCCACTCTAATGATTCTTTGTGTCTATTATTTTTCTTTTCTTTAGCATGGTCTGTCATGTCAGGGGTTCGTTCAGATTCTCCAGTTGTCTGCTCATGGCTGCTAAGGGCTTGTTAAAACTCACTTGTTTTTTTTCACCTTAAGCTTGTAGGAGTGCATGAGAAGTGAACAGCCAAGTTTTAAATCCATCAAAAAAAAAGGCCCATCGCCTTCACTATTAGATGCGCGTGTGAGGCAGACTGGTTTTGGGAAACGTTAAAGGCATCTGCCTTAATCTGAACGGCAGCCTTGTCAGCTCCAACTGTACATTCACATACCAGCAGGTTAACAAAGCTATGTGTGCTGCTTGTGGCCTCTTTGCTTTCTGCTCTTCTTTGCTCGTTTCCCTCGCTTCCCTTTCTTCTTGAGCCTCCGGCCGTTCCTGGGAATGCATCCTCCGCGTCGTAACCAGCAGACAGGCAATGCTCTTAGAAAACCCTCTCAAACAACTGACAGAGATTATTTCTTTTCCTCTGTATCTGATCTTATTCCAAAGGCTATTGCAAATGTGGTTGCGTACATCCAGTACTTGCACACTGTAAGAACTCGTTCTGTATGATGACCCCTCCACAAAGCTTGTGGTCCTGTACTGACCGCTCACAAAGGAAAGGGTGAACTCACACCCTTAGCTAGGTCTTCAACTGGACAGCAGCGGTTTTCTTTTAATTTGTTTCTTTCTTTTTCTTTACAAAATGCACCAAAACTCATCAAGTTTCAGAACTCTAATGTCTTTTTGTTGGGTTTTATTTTTTGTTTGTTTTTTTTTTGGCCTTTTTATTGTAATGATCTCTTTAGACCTACTGTAGTGGATGAAACAACTGAATGATAAACATCCTCTGTATGGCAAGTGATATGTAAGAAAATGTATTTTAGCTAGCCATTTCATTTAGCCACCCTATGTTTAAGATGTAAAGCTTTAATTTTGACGAAATTGTTAAGAAAAAATGGTGAGAAAGGTGTGCATGTTCTGTTTTGTTTTTGTTTTTTGTTTTTTTTTGGTTCTTTTCTTTGTTTCTAGCTTTTTTTAACCCATCTTGTAACATCTGAGAAATGCACTATAATAAAGAGATCTCTATTACAAAGCTGTCATTGTTTATTTTAGTGGAGACTTATATTTAGTGAAGCCTGAGGTGTAATCAATGAAGTGCATTTTTTTGGGGTATTTAGTTAAGTTGCAGTACTCAATTGCATCACATGGGGGCACTGATAGGTAGTACAGAACACAGTCTGCACTGGCTTGGCACTTTTCTGGTCCCTTTTATGAAGCACAGATATGACACTTGGTGTTTTTATCCTACCATGCGGTCCAATATTATGTTATTTATGGTATTAAGGCAGTTCACCTGTTGTCTTAATTTTGTGTCTGTGAAGTAGTGGTGGGTGATATGAGATTATGGAGACGATCTATGTGCTGGCAATCTGCCAAAGCAGAGAAATCATAGTATTGTCTTAAAAAAAAAATAGACTACATTTCCTCAGCCAAGCCACACTATTTGCTAGTCCAATTAATATAGAAACAGCACTCAACCAATGGAAGTTCTACTGTTTGAAATAGAAAAATCTATAGAATCTATGGTAAGAAATTAATATAAATACCGTGATCAAAATTGTGATTTAACTCTAAAACACGGATATATTTTCACCTTATCACCCCTTCTGTAAAGTCATGCCATCTTTAGGGCAAGTCAGAGCAACTTCCCACAGGCGATATATCTACCCCACAGGTGTTTAAATACAAGACTGTAATGGATAAAGATTTATTATAAAGACCCAGTGTCCCTTAGAGATTTATGAATGAACTACTTGCATCTCGAGTCACATCTTTACCTACCCAGTTTACCTCTCCATTCTTTGGCCTCCTCTAGCAAGATATGCTATGTGTTTGAGGACTCACCGACACCCATTCATTCTTTTGGGCAGTTATTTGACCCAAATCAGTCTCTAAATTATTCCTTTGGACTTCTTAGATGCTAGATGGTGTCTGATTCTCTGTTATCAATGCTATACAACTGAACTGGACTGTGGGGATGTGTCAGGGGTGGAGGTAGCTCAGTGGGTAGGATACTTGCCTCCAGACCAAGAGGTCTGGGTTCGAATCCTACCTTCAGCAGACCACCACTGGGTCCCTGAGCAAGTTGCTCCAGGTAAACTGTCCCCTGTAGTTAGAGAATGAAAGTCGCTTTGGATAAAAGCATTTGATAAATGCTGTAAATGTCTAAGTCCAATTAAGTAGTTGGCTTGATTACACATCAACAATGAACTTCGTTGATCTTGTGTGTGTAGTCTGCATGTTCTCCTTGTGGTGGTGTGGGTTTCCTCTAGGGTCTCCAGTTTCTCCTATAGTCCAAAGACATGCACGGCAAGGGAGTAATTCTAAATTGACCGTAGGATGTGAATGGTGTGTATGTCCTGTGTTGGGCCGGAGCCCCGCCCACGCTGAATCCCTGCCTCACAGCCATTGACCCTGGGATAGCTAAGGGTACCCACAACCCTAGTGTGAATTAAGCGGTTACAGAAAAGTAATGTAAGAGGATTAGACCAAAGCTGAGCTCTGTGCTACAGTTTCTCATTAGGCTCAATAGGATTTTTGACACCTTCTTATAAAACTTGTTCAACCTAGCAACAGTGGGTATATAAAGAACGCGCTGGTGGGTGGAGCACTGAGATGTTGTGTATCCTGAGCGTGTACTCAATTTCACTCCTGTCCAGCTTGTTGAGGCCCAAATCCACACCACTAATGACGCCACTCAACAGAACTGGCCTGTCGGACTGGGACACATGGTGGGACTGGTGTTCTTTTGTGGTCAGTTAAATGTGCAGCGAGTTTTCACCAACTTCCTGTTTACATATTCTATGTGTTCACAAGCCATCTTGTCTCACTGTATATATAATTAACATGACTAAGGTTAATTTGACTCTTTCTTTCTCTCTCTCTCCATCTCTCTCTCTCTACCTCTCTCTCTCTTTCCCTCTCTCCCTCCCTCTCTCTCTCTCTACCTCTCTCTCTCTCTTTTTCCCTCTCTCTCCCTCTTGGTCACTTTGTCGTGCACCAACTTCTATATGCAAAATTTGTATATAGTGCATATAATTTACAGATTTACAGTTGTTATAGGTTATGCTGCTTGCTCACTCTTGCTGCTGTAGCAATGCAAACTTTCCCACGCATGGGACCAATAAAGTGTTCTCTTATCTTATCTCTTGTCTAACGAAATCTACAGGAAACCAATGGTCTCTAAGGGTAACCACTGAGCCAGTTCCCATTAGGAGGAAAAATCATCAGAGTTTCACGCTAGAAGTTGAAAATGCTATTTATGTTAAATGTATGCTTATATCTAGCCCAGTTTGTGTGTGTGTGTGTGTGCGCGCACACCTCTCTAGGGCTGAGCTACTGTTTTAGCTTTAGAGTACATCTGCTTCCCGTTACACTTGATATGAAAGTGCCTCCCTGCAAAAGCCCCCTCGGACACCCACTCAGCAAACTACAGCAGGCCTCATAACACAAAACCCTGCGGCAGCACACACACACACACACACACACACACAGATATACCCCCTTGTTTCTTCTGCATGATTGACAAGTGACAGATTTGGGTTAGCTCATCGAACTGTGGCCTTCGTGTGATTGTCAACAAAGGCCCACAGCAATACACACCCGCACACAAACCACATTTTCTGTATTTCTGATGCACCAGTGGCGACCAGCAAAGACAAGCGAGGACAGAAGAGCATAAGCAGACATATCAAACAGTTTCAATGGAATCTATCCATTTTCTATAAGTTTTTTTTTCTCTAAAAAGTGATACCAATTGTTTTATGAAGACACTGACCACTACGTATCTGCAAAATTGCAAATAGGGCATTTATACAAAATAAATCTATAAAATTTCTAACAAAAGCAAATTGAATTAGATTGTGTATTAATAAGTCTATATTAATAATACATGTAAATACTTTGTAGAATGTAAACAAATATGTAAATAATTGCAGTAATTTTCTTGTTTGGATCATTAAAGTACAAGTCTGGAGTGGCCAGAATGGCTGATTATTTTCTAGTATTTTCACTGATGATAATTAATAGCGCCCAGTGACAAATGAAACAGCTCCAGCTTAAATAAATGAACTGCCGCCCTCTAAAAGTGTTATACCAGCAGTCATTACATTTATTTCATTGACATGTATATGTTGCCAATGAACTGATGAGAGCAAATCTAATTAACATCCAGTTTGTAGCAGAAGAAATTCACAAGAAATTATGATTGTGAAATCAAACAACAACTGATCATTTAGTTGTGTAATAATTGTGACAGGTTGATGTGGTGGAAAAATCTCTATGACCAGGTCAGAGTCAAGATTCATCAAAGCTGTTTATTTCTTTTCTGCAGAAAGAGGAGTTGAACTCATCTGCTCTTTAGAACATCTGTGAGACAAACCCTCCATTTTTTACTCAGATTGTATAGGCAGGACCGTTCTTAGCAGTTTGGGCGCCCTATGAGGTTCAGAAATGTGCAGGCCCCGGATGAGGGTTTATCCAGACTGAGTGTTCTCAGTTTATACATTCCAAGTCCCACGGCCCCAATTCCCTGCCTGCTACCTCCTAGTCCTACCCTTCCCCTCCAAATCGACTCAGAACGATCAAATTTAGGATGAGGAGGGTATCATGACACACGGCGTGAGGAACTGGAATAGATGGTTGCTGTGCCAGGAGCATGACAGCGTCCCCCATGCCCACAGACCAACAAAAATAAAAACATCTGGGCTGGGCTTGGCTGGGGCCGCCCTCATGATCGGGGCTCTTCACGGATGTGTAGTTTGGGTATGCCTAAGAATGGCCCTGATATAGGGATGCATGCATTCATTTAATACATTTTTGCACTACAGCTACCAGGCCATGGCAGAGACATTATAAGGCAGAAGGATGTTCACTTTGAGAAAAATAAATGGGATGTGTTGTAATGCACTGCATGTCATTTTGTTATGGACAAAAATATTGGGACACACCTGTTTTTCAGGGTTTGGGCTAAGCCCCCTTCCTCCCAGTGAAGGACAAACTTAATGCTTCCACATTCCAAGACATTTTGGCCATGCTTCCAGCTTTGTGGACATAAGTTGTTGAATCTAATACTGATCTCTTTTCTGTGCCGTAACAGACTCTGTATAGAGAACAACTCCAAACCACTATTTGTGTGAGCGTAGCAGTAATTTATTTATACTATCTTTCTGCACCTCTCTTACTGACCAAAGCATTTTGTGTGTATTTTTACAGAGTATTTTGACTTTTATTTTTTACTTTCAATTCATTTTGTTCTTGTCTCTGTCTCTGTGACTGTGTGGTTTTGACTTAAAAAGTTTCCTCCAGGATCAATCTGATTCTGAAATCCGTTTTTGGAAAGTTACTGAGGCTTTTAATTTCAGGTCCTCAAACCGAAAGAGCAAGGCCTGTTCATGTCTGAGTGCAAATAACTGCCAGGATGGCTGTTTAATGGGCAGATCTGTAGGGACACACAAGTCTTGGTTTCCCAGGACTAAACAGCATCCAGAAAGGACTTTCTCCACTAGCAGAAAAATGTAGTTAGATTCTAAACTAGTATGGAAACTAGCCCAAAGCCTTTTGATGATAATCAAAATTCTCATTTGAGAAAACAGATGATCGTTTGAATAACATAATAGTCTATCTTGTAAACATATGGACCAATAATTAAAATGTCAAAACGTAAAATACATGAGATGTTCTCTTCAGTTCTCTTCTCTCCCTCTCCGTTTTCATTTACCTCCCTTTTCCACTTCTCCTCTCCTCCCTTCTCCGCCCCTCTCCTCTCCGGTCCTTCCATCTGCTCCCAAATCCTCATGACGGAGCTCTGGGATGGATCTTAGATAATACTCTCTGGTTCACTTACTGTACTAATTTAATTAGGGGCTTTGAAGTTCTTTGAGTTCTTCACTAACACACGTATTAATTATCAGCATCAAATGAAGGACGGACCTGGGAGGGGGACTGAGTATGTGAATATGTGTGTGTGTGTGTGTGTGTGTGTGTGTGT
>JBBPCW010000027.1:4605455-4615685 GCA_037974425.1 Phenacogrammus interruptus | reverse complement strand
TTATACTTACATCTGAAAAGCCTCTCCTCTGTGTATCTCCTCTCTGTCTGTCTGTCTGTCTGTCTGTCTGTCTGTCTCACACTCTCTCTCTCCACAGCTGAAGGAACACACTCCCCTTCTGTCTCAGCAAGCCTGTACACACACTCATTCCAGCATCCTCCCAGTGCCCTCTTATTCATTCGAGATTTATCAGCATGCAAACTGGCTACAAGCAGAATCTAACAGAGTGTCAGTCTGATTGCCAGAAGCAACCCGAACTTGCGCTTCACTGCAAATAGAGCAAGAAACACAGCAGTGAGGAGTGGGAGGGATCCGATATTTATAATTCAGCCTCTCTTCTTATTCCCAATGACAGTAAATCATCATCAGCGGTGCTTGCAAACTGTTTTAATTGTTTATGTTCTAATTATTACTTATATATATATGCCCTACCACACTCTGTGCTATTTTACCACAGAGTATATATTGTGTTTTCAACACTTTTCCGTTCACCACCCAATCTGGTACAAATAAAAACTGAATATACCTGTAAATAGTACTTTAGAAATGAAAATATCAATACAAGCAATATATATATAACTCATATCAATCATTTTGTCACAGCTTATCAATTTTTCAGAATATTTTGTTATCCCAGTCCCAGTGTTATTTATTATTTATCTTCTGGTTGTCTTATTTATCTCCATTTCTTCAGGAATGTAATAGGATATATTTATTAGAACAGTAGAATTCATATTCGTATCTATGATTTTGCGAGTGCTTAATAGCATAAAATACAGGTGCGATTGATTCAGAGTGCATATTGTCTTGCAGCCTCCATATAAAACAATGAATACTAATGTAATAACCCTTTAGCCACATATAATAATTCACTGATCCGGCTGTGCTTATCCACTCTAAACCTTTTTTCTATATGTGAGATACACTTCGTTCTTGCTCCTTTTTTGTTCTTCAATACAGAAGTTATATTTTCTCGATTATTATTGTCTTTGTGTGTCTTCGTCTCCGTTGCCTAGTGACCTGCACCCTCTGCTGTTGCTAGGTGACCCTCTGTGCCTCTTATCTCCATAAGCCATGCCCAGTTCTGTGTTTTTCTCCATTCACTGATGGATTGTTGTTATTGTTGTTGTTGTTTTGACTGACACTCAGACACGCCCTCCATGGGTCTCCACTCTGCTGGGCTCTCAGCTCAAGGTAATTCTCTTTGATTGCCCCCTCGTTGGTCCTTGTGTGTCTAGACGGTGCCTCAAAACTAACCTTTTGACCTCGACCCCTTTATCACCCCAGTGTTGTGTGTAGACTAAGGTGATAGTTTAGTGAAAAGTAACATTTACACTGTCTCACCTCTCCTTACTTCAAATGTAGTCAGCCAGCCAAGACAGGTTTAGGGTCTGAAGTTTACTTGTTTTTGCACTAAAAAGTTAAAAGGCTAATCTTAGTAACAAGGCTTGTATCCATATACGATCATCGTTAGCATCAGGCTAGCTACATTCTTAAATAACACAGGTTAACTGAAAAATTAATTGTAATCATCAGAAACCACAACAGGCTTTTCTAAACCAGTTTTTCGTGCTGATTTCAGACCTGCTTTCAGTTTTTTTCAGTCACATCAACTTTTGAGTAATATTAGATTTGCACTAGTCTTGCATGTGGTTTTTATTAAACCGCAGGCACCAATCAAGTAACTGTTTCAATATTTTCAGTGGGAAGTCAGACAGGCGCACACTGTGGCATAGATATAATGATCAGTGTCAGTCAGCTACCACTCTTTCTTCAAAAACACTCAGCATATGATTATTCTATGATCATTATACCAACTATCATACAATATATAACCAGCTTCATCACAAACACTGTATGTGCAGGAAAAACTAAACACAGATTTGAAATCAGCATGAAAAACACTACGAAACCCATATAAACCCAAGTTCAGCCTATTTTAAGGATCATAATGAATGTTCAATATGACACCTAGTCAAATAGGTGTATGTAAGTGAAAACAGGCAGAACAATCTGCCAAGTGGTCATACATCTGCATGCACACTGTCTCTAATGGACTTGCTTATATGGTTTCTGATATAACAAAAAAAATTTTAAAAGTCAAAGGCAAAAGCCACAAAGGTTCGTGGGAGCGTCCAACTGTGAGACCAAGGTGTTAAGTTCCCAGCTTGTTCCCCAGATTTTGCTCCTGCAAGTCTTGGACTCATGGCCTAAACAAAGTTTCTGACTCATGACCCAGTCAAATGAACTCCACCCAATGATTCAAAATCCCCCGCTGATGGCTCAGTTACACTCGCACCATCACAGAGTAAAGAGTTCGGCTTGCAGTCTAGTCAAACTCCATTCAGTGTGGAACTAAAGATGGAACCTCCTGACTCATCTTGGCTGATTGACTATACTTTGGTTAAGTCAGATTTATGGAAATGTGATGTTTCACCAGTGCTTTAAAACATCAACATAATGATGCCATTGCTTAAGTTGCAATGTCTAATAGCAAATGAGAAAACTCGAAAGAGTCTTGCTTATCGTTGTGCATAAAATGTTTCTGCCATCATTTACTTCTCGGTAGAAGCCAAGAACTTCAGACTGCAGGTTATTTTTTAAAAGATGGTAGAACAGTGTGAGGTCTTATATTCCTGCTATATGTGGTAATTATCCCCAAGAGCAGAGAACATTTTAACTTCTCTCGCTGCGTTTTCTGCTCCGAGGGCTTTATGAAAGCACTGGCTAAATAGAGCATGGAGCAGCAGGCCATGGTGGTGAGGGAGAGTGAAGGGGAAGGGCAGAGCGAGGTGGACGAGAGAGGAAAAAAGAAAGAGGAGAGGTTCTTTTTCTGCTCCATCAGAGTGGAATAAACAGCCTGGTTCAAACTCTGCCGGCCTCCTCAGGCCGTACTAGAGCACACACAGAGACACACTTTCTTTCTCTCGTTCTCCCTCTCTTTCTCACTCTATCTTTCTGATAAGAAGTTTCTTTCCTCTATTTCTTCATCTCTAAACTTTTATGCTCTCTTATGCTCTTCACCCATTCTTCTCCGAGTTCTACTTTTATTCCTCAAATCCATTTCTACACATTTGTTGCTCTGTTGCAGGGAATACCTTTTCTATCTCTTCTTTCCTTTTCTATCTCTTTCTCTTTCTGTCCTCATCTTCTCTTTAAGCTCTTTGCTTCCCTTTCTTTCCATCCCTTCTCTATCATTCTTCCTATTCTTTCTATCTTATCAGTTTCACTCCATCTTTTCCTTTTTAGCCATCTCTCTCCATCGCTATCCTTTCTATCTATTTGTTCTTTCTATAGATCCTTTCTCTTATTCTTTTCTTTCTTTTCATCGCTTCTCCTTCTGTCAGCCTTTTCTATCTCATTCTACCTTCTGCATTTTCATGTTCTTCTTTCATCATTAAAACTTGTTTGTTGTCCATAAATTCTTGAGTATATATGTTGTGATACTGGCCTCCTCCTGAAACACATCTGGACAGACGATAAAGATGAAAGCACTTTGAAATAAAAGTTTTACGTGTGTTTCATTAATAAGATATAAATAAATAACTAGTGAGATCTTTCAAATGAAAGAAGTGTCTGCAAAACATCAGAGATTTCTTTCCGCCTGTCTTTCATTTCTCTCTCTCTCTCTCTCTCTCTCTCTCTCTCTCTCTCTCTCTCTCTCTCTCTCTCTCTTTCTCTCTGTCTCTCTTTATTGGGGGTGCTAAAAATATAGAGTATAGATTGTGCAGAATTGTGTTGTCTACAGAAATTGTGTTATACGCAAGGAAGAACCAACTCCATATGAAAGTGCAGTGCAGTCCCTGTTGGTGTTAGGGGCAGACATCCAATTACTTTTGTCTATATAGTGCATTTTGACTTAAGGGCATTTGTATTGTCCATCATAAGAGTTTACACATTTTTAGACTTTCGTTTCTTCTGAAATCAAGAATATAGGGGACTCTTTTTGCTGCTGTTCTCTTCTGGGAAGACTTTAACACTATGGTTGGAACAGTGCTGTGAGCACATATTCCTGGAGCACTGCTGCCCTCCAGATTGTGGTGTTTCCTTCTCTAACATGGTTTACTAATCCTGGTCCTGGAAGCCACTGCCCTACTTATTTAAGTGCTTTCCTTTATTTAAGGAAATAACTTAAACACAGTAACGGTGTGTTGAGGAGCTGATTAGTTGGATCAGGTGTGTTGGATGATAACACTCAGTAGGAGCAGAACTTAACACAAATGAATCTGTGGGCTACAGAGCTAGGCCAGATACTATTTTTTGAATATTTGACTTTCAGATGAAGTATGACATGCAAAATTAAAGCTAAAGGCTTTTGGTTTGATCCCATGACCTCATGTTTCTGAAGTCACAGCTTAAACAAGCGAGCTACGTGGCTTGACAAGCAGTGGCCCTTTTTTCTATCTTTCAGATCCCTAAATCATTGAAATCAGCCAATGGCCTAGTGATGACCTTCCCTTAAGGCAGGAAGGCTGCAAGTCCATTACCTTCTGGCTTTTATAAACATTCTATGGTTCCATTTAAGCCCAAATCCAGGGGTTACAAGACCTGCTGCTCTGCAGATGTTCTGACCCAGTTATCCAGACATCACAGTTTGACAATGACAACAGCATTTGACAGCTGTGTTACTTTTAACACAGTTACACAGCTGCAGTTCAGATATTTCTTAAACATTAATGTAATCAAATCAAATATAAAACCAAAGCTATTTGCTCCTGCCAGGACATACATGCTTTATGTAGTTTGTTATAGAACAACAAGTTACCCTCAGAGTCCAGAGCATGAGGGGCGGAACCATTATAGCAGCTGCAAAGATAGATCAACTCCACATGAATGTATCTAAATGCAGTGTCATTAAATTCCCGGTTGGTGTCCATACTAAAGAGGGAGTAAGAATTAATTCTGGTCACACCTACACTCTTGTTTATGAAGCTAAATGCTATGTAGTCGCATTGCAGCATTTAATTCAAAGCATTAATTCAAAGCATTTATTGGCAAGTAAATGGGATTTGTTTCATGGTCTGTTTTTGTTGTAGCACTATTATGCTAAATACCCACGTCTATACTTCATGCTAACACCTTTATTCTGTTGTTTTGCTAAATATTCTTTTCTTTTAATGTTCCTGTATCCTGTAGTACAGCCTGTAAGACTACATGCCTTGTTTACTGCACCCGGCTGGCATCCTGAATGGTCGATACTAACCGGTGTTTGTCTTCTGTCTTCATCTCTCCATCCCTCCTCGTCCTTCCCTTCCCCCTTCCATCTTCCTCATCCTCACCACAACCCGCCATCATCTCCACGACGATGATGCTCCCACCACTGTGCCCCAATGCGTCACCGTGCCAACCTGACACCCTTCACCTTGTGACCCTCGCAGCAGTGAGAAGAGACAACTTGGCCCAGACTCGTCCGACCACCTCTCTTTTTCTATCTCTCTCTCTTTCTTCTACTTCTTCTTCTTCCTCTCATCTGCCTTGTTACAGTCTTCTCTCACTGAGGCCAACACTACAAGGCTTTGTCTGCACAAACGCCCTCCCCAACACTGCCTCTCCACCCACACCTCCCCACACCAGGCCTACATGTCTGCATTCGTGTGCATGTGTGACTGATTGTCTGTTAAAACAACAAGACATGTATAGTGCCCAAACAAACTTGAGTCAGACTTATTTTCTTTTTTGGCCCACTTCCCTGCTACCCATAGACTGTAGGTGTGTGTATGTGCACTGGTAAAAATAATGCCCTGGAATTACTCGTACTTTGAATCATTTCCATGTGAATAAAATATATAACATCAACATCATAACTGTTAAAAATAAGTGGTCTGAAACTGTGGTGGTGCATTATCTCCAGTTACTTTGCAAGAACATTTTACTGCTACACAGTTCTCATTTAATCATGCTATAAGCTGTCTCTTACTAGAAAATTGCAACTTAAATGTATGTTAAAGTAACATTTTACAGTAACAACAGTTTATTGTAACATTTTACTGAAAGAAAAGTATTCAGATACCTATGTGAACCTTTTATGAAAACTGACATTAACCTATGTGAGCATCATCTATTATACAGTCAACTTTTGACAATTCTGGTGTCATTTCACTTCAGCAAGTGTTATGACAACAAGCCTTTGTGAACGTTTTTGTAGGTTTCTGTCAGTTGTCATGTGGCCTTATGAGTCTTTTAGTATAGTATTACATATTTTATCCATGTGGAAATGAGCTACTTCTTTGAATCGAGTAAATTCAATGCATTTTTCCATTGTGCGTATGTGTCTGTTTTGGAAAAAAAAAAACATGAAAACCATGAAAAATTTTCCTAATGCCCAAACGATAGCCAAGCCCTCTATGATAATCCCACCCACTCGTCTCACTTCCTTCTTTCTTTCTCTTCACTCTCCTCTCCACTCCTTCATTCCCTGCTGACTGCAGGCCCTGGGCGACTCTTCGGTGTCTGAACATCCTCTCTACAGCACCCGGGCTGCCAGTTTCTCGGGCCGGCTGCCACTGGGCCTCCGTAAGTACCCCCAGGAGGGGGCGCTATCCTCCTCCAGCCAGGCCAAAGCCCTGCTGGCCAGCCTGTCAGCCACCACAAGCCTCTCCGCCGAGGCCCTGTTGCTGTCCTCCACCTTCAGGCACCATCGCCTCCTTCGGGAGCAGCGCATCAACTCCTCGGCCACGCTGCCCCTTCCAGTGTCTAATGGTCGCTCCCCGACATCGCCGCCCTCTCCATTATCGCCCTCTTCTTCCTCTCCTTCTCCTCTATCTGCTCTCAGCCTCTCTTCTCTGGCCTTGAAGCCCCTGGCCAATCGTGGCCTGACACAAGACAAGGAGGCTCTCAAGAATGAGAAAGAAGCTAGCAAAGCTACAGCTAATTCTGCTTCACCTGCTAACACAGAATGTGGAAGCACCTCCAAGGAATGAACGGATGGTTTCTGCCTGTCCTTAACCTTACCCACACACATAAACACACACACACACTCAACTTGCTTGGCTTTCTCGCCATCAGCCTTACGCAGTGAAAGGATGCTAAAAGTGAAGCTGCTAAAGGACTTAGCCTCAGCACCAAGGATTTCCACAGGAAGATGAAAAAGCAATTGGTGACTTTAACCTCCTATGCTCCAGTCTATGTCCACTCAAAGGCTTGTTCTCCAACACCTACTCTGATCAAAGTGCACGACAACCAGGTTATTAAATCTCAACTAAACTACAGAAATCTGGAGTTTAAGGGGTTAAAGACCGAACAGTCACGTGGATGTATTTTCTCAGCTGGAGACCTACAGACTTCTGTCCACAAACACATGCACACATCTCCACTCTTAAAACATAAAGATGCCAAAAAGGGTCATGATTTGGAACTACAGCCATTTAGAGCCCACTATAAGACCAAAGGGGTGGTCACTGCTTTTTTGCGATGTTGCCGTGTTGAATATATATTTATATTAGTTTCCTTCTCAAAGTACAAAATTTTGAGAGCTTATCATAATGGACAACCAACTAAAACAGGTAGTAAAAATGGTTTACTTTTGAATTATGACAAAATAATGACTCGTTTCAGTTAGTTTTTCAAAGACAGTGAAATAATTATACTTTCTCAGAGATAAATAACTCAAAATGTCTTACTCGCTCTGGCATAATCATTATTCTGAAATTCAGACACTGTTTTGACAGTATTTCAGCTCTACCTAAAGAAAACAAGTCATTATTTTGAGAAAGATATATGGACACACTGTTAGCAGAAACATGAAAGAAGGCAATTATAATGTTGCTCTTTCCTACCTGGCAGAAAAGATGCAAGGGAATCCGAATCAGGGGTTTATATTGTGCTAGTCATATGTGATTTATGAAATTGCACGGAATTCATTTGCATGGAAGTTTTTATATGCAACTCACTAAATTGGCAACTTGCCACCAGCACAAAAAGTGTGTAGACCAGTATGATCAGCCTTTATGATCGTAAATAAGCTCTTCCCTAATGAACTTCTCAATTGTGTTTTACTAAAGAACCACATATTGAGGGGTTCATATGGGAATAAAAGTGGTTCTAATGAGGCATCACTTCAAAGAACCCTTGGTGCACCTTTAGTTTTGAGAGTGTGTTACCATCTCTGCTCCCATCTGGATCCTCCAGACATCCAATCTCCCATCTGTACTGCCTGTTCCCTAAGCAAGGAAGCCCACAGATGGGCTTGGACACCCACCACCCCTGAGCCTCCAGCCTGGAGCTCCAAAGCGCCACCAGGCCAGCAGACCGCTGCCTAGGAGAATGACTCTCTATCCAACCCACAGTCTGTTTTGCCAAATCTCACATGTTGGAGACCTTGTGGAGTCCAGTAGATTTTCCTCATCAAGTGTAATCCTAGCTAGACTGTGAAACTGTAGAGTCTGCAATAATAATAATAATCGAGAAGTCAGTACAGTAGTAGTCAGTGTGTGTTCGGTCATATAAATATTTCCAATGACAGAATGTGAGAAAAAAAACAGTATAAAAAAGCGTTTGAGTTCTCTGGGTTAAAAAAACAGTAACACTAAAGAAAACCAATCAAAACTGGTGCTATCATCCTAGACATTTAAAAACAAACTGGTGTAAAAGGAACATCATGTTTTCTATATAGGTAACTGTCCCTCTTGTTTGCACACTGCCTTTCTCCAACACATTCCATTCTCGCTCAGACCACACGCAGACAGAGAAAGAGACAGAACTGATCGTTTATTTTCGCGTTTCGTTACTTGGCATGAGGTTGCCGTGGTGACAGATGGATTGCGGGACAAATGAGCTATCAGATGGAGTGGGAGGCTCTGAGATTGGTGGTTTCGGCCCAATTAAAATGCCTTAACTTTTAGAACGTGAACAGCACGGATCCGTGCCGGCAGCGCAATAAATGGGAAATCATCATCATGTGGCCAAACAGCTCCTTATATGGAAGTTCCTCGGTGAGTGTTGATGCCATCATGCTGAGCTTTGTTTGGTGTTTCTATGTCATGTAGAACCAAAGTTATTGTCATTTTAAAAATGGAATAATAATAATAACCACTACTGGGATTACATACAAATAACATTAAGAACAAAAATTTCTTTTATTTTAGGTCTTAGAAACAAGCAGTAAAAACTTTGAGCCCTGAAGAACTTTCAGGATAGTCTGTGCAGAGTGAAAGAGCAGCAAACAACAAGTGTGTAGTAAAACAAACACCGGTTTTACACCAATTATATTTACTGAAATCAGATTTTACTGATACACTCTGAGTTTTAAGGGTTCAGAGAGCTGTGGGTCCAGAGGCCAAGCTTCATTACAGCAACAAAGAAAAACAAACAGCAAAATCTAGAAAAAAAACAATGCAAGAAATATTCCCAGTTGAGGAAATCTTTTACAACGATATGTTCAGTGGTTATAGCTGACAGTTGGAACAAGTTTGGTATACACACTTCTGTTTTTCACTACAGTGAGAATCTCTGAGTTTTATGAGGACATAGAAAGCAGACAGATGGAGCGAAGCTTTGTTTAGACTGGAGAAAAGTCATGGCTTCTCCCAAGGAGCCAATCAGGCACAAGAATCATGATAAGGTCAAGTCAGGCTGTTTGCTAGCACAGTGTTCCTCGACTTGAGTCTTACCCTCCGAGATAATTCATTGGTTCAGTTTTAAAGGGGACGGCTCATGAGGCTCAACATGCTATCAGTTTGATCCCTGAAGTCGTGATGTCTTTCTGTAGCTCATGTCATGTCTATGCTGGGAATTTTGGGCTCTAAGCTGTTTTTTCTCTCTGGCAAAAAAGAAATGCTGTTTGCAAATCAGCAATAACATGCCATGTGTTCTATATCCACAATAAATTGCATGCAACTACATGCATTTTTATCCTGAGGCTCACTGGATTGTCTCAATTCTAAATTCGTATTAGAGAGATAAAGAGAGTTGTGTTAGATTGCTTGTGGCATGGTCATAGCATTATTTAAAATTTTGATTCTTTTACAGCCTTCAGAGTATCCAGTAACATTTTGGTGGCTGCATGTGGATAAACCAGGTGGATGTATTCTCCATTGAGAAAACAAGCCTAGACCTGGAACTACTAACATGATCATTATGTCGACTGCAGAATGACACATGGCTAGGGGTCCTGACTTTCAGTAATAAGTGTGATTAGTAGATAAAACAAGCTGAACCATACAGGGAGTGCAGAATTATTAGGCAAGTTGTATTTTTGAGGAATAATTTTATTATTGAACAACAACCATGTTC
>JBBPCW010000027.1:4564130-4579066 GCA_037974425.1 Phenacogrammus interruptus | reverse complement strand
TTATTGCAGGATTCTGGTCCAGTCTGGCAACAGTTACTACAGAAAAATGCATTCATGGATAGAGCAAGAATAAGTCAGTTATAGGCAATTAAAGTAAATTGTAATAGCACAGTATTGGCCACAAGATTGTTGTCAAACTTGTACAGTTGTTGCATAAATATGTGGTATAGTTGTTTTGAATTTACAAAATTGAGACAATTTTGCTTATTTAAGTGTTTATGTTCATTGTCAGATGGACTTAGTTCTATCATTGTCCTTGCTGAAGCAATTTTTTTAGGTCATTAGGTCATATTGCACAGGAACAGTGTAAAAAAAAGTTTTACAATAAATACTTTTACAGCAAAAAATATGAGATTAATAAATAATATAACTTGTAATTAGTTAGGTTAATTTTTAATGGCTTGACAACCCCACTAGTATCATTTTTTTTTTGTTGCAATTTACATGTGTTTGACACTTGCAGAAGGGCTATGATGACCTGCAGTCTATAGTGCCCACCTGCCAGCAGCAGTCTGAGTTTGCCATGGCCTCACAGAAGATCAGCAAAGCTACAGTGCTGCAGAAAAGTAACAGCCTTACAAAACACTATAGTGCTTTATACTGACCACACTGAAAAAGTCATTTGCTGTACCTACCTGATTTAAATGTGTGCATCATTTCCACATGAATGGAATATCTCTACACGTTTGTTGCCCGATGTGAGGAAAATGCAATATAATCCTGGTGTAAAATACACACATGAGCCAAATCATTATGAAGCAAATATCACAATGAATTTGTTGGGAACTGTACTATCAGTTCTCAGTCAATGTAGAGGTCAAGTCAGGTTTATTTATATATCACATCATCATCATCATACACAGCAGTCCTTCAGTATCCTTTACAGGAAAAGAATAAAAATAGAATAGGAGAAATGAAAGAAATTAAAGAATACATAGAAAATCAATTGATATTTAAAAACAAGGCTTGTGGCCATCTGGTGGTCTAGTGATTGCCACTGTCATCAGAAAGTCGTGGGTTTGAATCCCAGGACTGCTGGTTCCCCACGGAGGTTCCTTGAAGTAAGATACTGTCCCCACACACTGCTCCTGGCTGCCCGCTGCTTCATTTGGTGAATGGTTTAAATGCAGAAAACAGTTTTGTGCGTTTATACTTCTTCTGGTCAGTAGTGGTGAGCCCTTTCTGTTCTACTGGTCTGAGGAGCTAGCGACAGGGTTTTGAGTGCCCAAGCCTCCTCAATTTGCAAAGCCAACAGAAGCATAAATCATATAAAGCAAGGTTCAGATAGTATTTTATGATGCCTGATTGTATCCGGCATTGATTTTTTGTGTGCTAATTGTGTGTGTATGTGTCTTTACAGCCATAGACTATATTCAGTTCCTTCATAAGGAGAAGAAGAAGCAGGAGGAGGAAGTGTCCACGCTCAGGAAGGAAGTGATGGCACTAAAGATCATGAAAACGTAAGTTGTGTTAAAGAGTGAGGATGAGATTATTTTTTTTGTGTGTAATCAAACTTAATTAATTTTGTAAAACATGGTTAGCGTTAATTGAATAAGTTAATGTCAGGTGATTGTATGTTTTACTCAACATGACGGTGTCTGTAATGAATATGAAATGCTTCAGAGCAAACGTTTTAAGAAAGCATGTCTTTAACTAACATGAATTAAAAGAGTAACACACAGTTCTTGTGGGACGGTGTTTGAGCTCATGGCACAAGTGTAAGTGGGTTTATCCCGACCTGCTTGTATTTGGCAGGCCATCGGAAGCTTTGTGTGACCCTCACTGAGAGGGCGATAACCCGGCCAAGAGGAGCAGGAACCGGGACACAAGCCGCGATATTAAAGTTCACTTTGTGGCTTTGGAGCCCCGGCATTTTGTTACAGGGAATGAAAAACTGCTCAAATTATGAGATCAGATTGTTCTCACTGGGATATTCATTCTTTCACCCACCAAGTAATAATAATAATAGCAATACATTTTATTCATGGGTGCCTTTTATAGCACACAAGGGCACAGTACAATAAAACAAGTGCAACAGACAGTAGGACCATAATAACAGACAAGATAAAAAAGCATATTCAATTTATACCATTTAGACAGTGCAAATGATTCAGAGAGACAATGCATTCTTGAACAGATGCTTTTTAAAGTGTTGAAATGAATTTATGTTTCTGAGTCGGGGAGCAGAGCAGCTGAAAGCTCTACTTAGTGGTAAGACGGTAACTAGCTGGTGTAGTGGATAAGGCATTCACCTTGCGATCAGAAAGTCATGGGTTTGAATCCCAAGACTGCCAGTGGCACCACTGAGGTAGATGAGCAAGATACAGACTGCTCCCTGGGCGCCTTTCATTGGTGGCCCCCTGCTTCACTTGGTGGACGGGTTAAATGCAGAGAATTGTGTGCTGTTCACAGTGTGTGCTGTGCTCACATATGACTGATTGGTCTCTTTACTTATGTCTCCTTATTGTTTGTAAAAAGATTTAGTTGAAACAGTAGTTTACTGAATGATTACAAATCAGAGAGCATTTCAAATACTTAAAAAAAATAATAAAGAACCCACAGTTAAGGAAAATGTTTTTTGCTTCATTATTGTAGTCATTATGCTTCATTATGAATTTTATATGGTTAGTAAAGTAGAGCTGCACAATATGGACAAAATAACAGGATTGAGATTTTCCTGCTGTGATGACTTTCCTAAAGCCATATCACTTTTCTGAAATTAAAAAATCCTTGAAGTCTGTAGTTATTGTTTCAAATGTTACATTAACTCCCCCCAACCATGCAGTACATGTATGAGAGAAAAAAGCTACAAAACAGTGTGTTTTTAAACAAGTTTTTGTTTAAACAAATATAAACAAATCTCCTAATTCTGACTACAGCAGTTTAGCAGCTTAAGGATTGAAATAATTAGGCTTTAGTTGGGTTTCCTGAAGACCTTGATTCTTCAGAACAGCCATTAACTCACCTGGAGCTGTGATTGGTTACCCTGTCAGAAACAATGTGATTTGTTAGAGGCTCATGTGCATATTGTAGCCTTTTGTTGCAGATCCTTCTCTCCCTTGTTAATACAGTTCATGGAAACTACGCTGTTTTATAATGTTGTGAAAACAAGACATTTACCTCCTACAAAACTAGGCCCTTTAAAAATCGATTTAAAAAAGGCATATAAATTATTGTGGTGATGTAAGAGACCAGTAAGAAAATGTAAAATATGCATTGTCAGGCAAACTGAAAATGAAGTTTAATGGAGTAATTGACATTTGATTGCAGTGGAGTGGCCTTTATCAGGAATGGGGAGAAGACTGCGCGTCTCTTGTATTCTGTAAAGGTCTGATGGCGAGGTTGGCAGGGCTGTAGTGTCCTACTGCGTGTGAAATGAGGTGGTCAGGGGAGGAGAGCGAGACCCACTTGAGCGGCAGCAGCAGCCCCTGCAGCATTTTGAATGAATAAAATGGACAGATGAGGCAGTGGGTGTTGGCCATTCTTTCACAGGTTCATTTGTTGAGTCCAACATGTTGCACATGACCTTTTTTAAAGTGGTGCTTTCTGGCTTTGTTAAGCATTTCCACCCCCTCTCCACATTTAGCCATTAAGGCAAAAAATATTCATTTTCTAATGTAATTACAAAATTATGTAGTGAGTTATATATCAAAAATGTCTATGGTACATACTGTACTTTATTCTAATATATTGTAAGTACATTGAGAGCAATGGAAACTGTCCATTACAGTAGCTGGGACAGATTTTGATATGGACTTGGTTATAACAGATTTTGGAGTGTTTCTGTGGGAATTTGGAAAAGGGCCAAAATTGGAGAAGTTGGAAGCATGGTCTTGTCCAAAATGACTTGGTCTGCTGAAGCATTAAGATTGTTCTTCACTGGAAGTAAGAGGCCATCTGAATTCGATAATTATGGTGTGTCCCAGTTCTTTTGTCCATATAGTGTATGTATACATACGTGGCCATTAAAACTGAATCTAATCCTAAAATCTCTTCTTCCAAACACAGATGTGGTATGAAGTGAAGGTTCTGAACACATTTATTAGTGTTTAACCCTTGCTTCTGTTTTGCATGTGTTCCACAGCAACTATGAGCACATAGTGAAGGCCCACCAGAATAACCCCCAGCAGGGCAGTGATCAGGTGTCAGATCAGGTCAAGTTCAGCGTGTTCCAAAACATCATGGATTCTCTGTTCCAGTCCTTCAGCACCTCCGTCTCAGTCAGCAGCTTTCAGGAGCTCTCTGCCTGCGTCTTCAGCTGGATTGAGGAGCACTGCAAACCCCAGGTAACGCCACACTAACAGTACTTAACAGACCATTAAAAGCGTGCACACTAGGGCTGTTAGAATTGTAATTTTGGCCTTAGTTTTGATACCTATTTCCCACTTTCCATATAGTTATTTATACACAAAACATCAAGAGTAGGGGATGTTATGGGATTACACTATGTATACAGTATATGGTGATATGTAGCTGGTTTATGTATGTGTAATTATTTTATGTAAGAAAGCATTAACAGAAAAGCCGATTAGTATACCCCACCTGAAGGTCAACAAGTCGTGTTTTTCCTCT
Organism: Phenacogrammus interruptus; assembly: GCA_037974425.1. Taxonomy (NCBI): domain Eukaryota; kingdom Metazoa; phylum Chordata; class Actinopteri; order Characiformes; family Alestidae; genus Phenacogrammus; species Phenacogrammus interruptus. Next base: position 4,574,494 of record JBBPCW010000027.1, on the reverse strand, counting down.
CTCTGTATGCGTGCTTGTATACACACTGCAGCCTCTGCCTGGCTTATGATGACATGCGTTCCTAGACTTAAGCAATTATTTTTATTTTAACATTATTTTACAATTGCAACAATTAAAATAGTAACATAATTCATAAAATAACAACCTGTGCACTTTACACACAGTGCTGCAAATTGTACATATATGTCCACGATTTTCTGGTGTTCTTATTACTGTGTGTCCTCTCAATGTGCTGCTGTTGGTCTGTAGACACTGAGGGAGTTTGTTGTGGGAGTTCTGAGGCAGCTGAATGGACAGCTGTACTGAAGTTTCAGAATCGTCTCCCCTTCAGGCTTGGAGCTGGAGTTCGCTCAGAGCCGGCAGGTGGCTCTCGGCTAAGCTCTGCATGCCAGTCAGCGGAGATCATCCTTACAAAGTCTCAACCCAAAGCAAACAGTCTGTAGGGGCTTTCTAATTGTCACATGATACACAATTCAGACTTGAGTGTTGTAGTTTTCCTGTAAGTAATTTGAATGTTACTTGACTGATTTAACAAACCTTTAAATTGAGAAATGTCTCAAGACGATGTTAACGTGCTTTTTTTTTTATTATTTAAATCTGCATCGTGTAATATGGGATACAGCCATCTGCACTAGGGTGTGTTCAAACCTTAAAATGTGAGTATATTATTAAAATATGGACACTTCTTAACAGACAAGCATTTTTTTCTTGCTATACTGTTAGTAAACTGGTTGAGATCAGAGCCAGACTCATTTATCTATTATGGGGAAGAACCCTAGACTGTAGTGAATTTTACTTTACAATGCAGAGCTGAACTGATGAATGCAAAACACCATATCGGTTAGGATAGATTTGTTTTTGATTTTCATTTAGGATAACATTATAGCAGAAAAAAGCATTTTATGAAGAGCATTAATTTGAGGGGGGGGGGGGGACTATTACATCCGAGTATAAAATACAGATAAAGAAAATGATTCTGGCCATGGTATTGGCCTCAGTTTTTATAAGGGGCTTATTTGGGATTAACAGAAGAAGTTCTGAGACATAATGTGACAGTGTTAATGTGTATTTAGTTTATGGTGATGCCTGACATTACTGTTTTAGGGCTGGGCACAGATTAAATCGAGTTTAGGTTTAAATCGCACACATGATGAATAATTCACATAAATCATGCTCTGTGGAAAGCACAGCTTTACGTTTCTTAAACAGTTAATCTCTCAAAAACCTCAGAAATGAGCAATACAAGGTTGAGCCTTTTGTAATTGTCTTTAAAAGGCTTAATATGTTTTGAGTGCTAAATGTACAGAAAGATGAAAATGTTTAGAAAAAGAACACCCTTTAGTTCCACAAGCTGTTTATTCATACCTCTCCAGTGCTTTTGAAACATGCAATAATGTGAGTGTTCACGATCTGTTGGGTTGTATGTTCTCTTTCTTAACTGTGATTACACTGTACTGGTAAAGTCTAGTACAGAGGATTGATAGATTTACACTAGTGAATTGCTGAAAATCCCACACCAGCCCCTTTAATGTGTACTACGCACAATCATTTTCTCTTACCTCATTCATCTCCCAAAGCACAATTTAAATCACTCTTTTGCTTATGTGTTGTAAAGTGAAGCTAAAGGTAACATGGGGTTTATATAGAAAATTGTTTAATATATACAGAATAACACCACAGTGAGACAGAATGCCTCACATATTACAGTCTGCTTTTTTGTTTTTTCTTCAAGTTATGTATAAATTGACTTTATATTTATATCTGTGTTATGTATGGCTGCCCTTCTCATCACTTTCTTTTAATTTAGCACAAAGACACAGCAAATCATACTTTCACTGTGTGGACTCGAGGGGAAAAAAGATTTAGTCCAAGATGTGGCTTAAATTCTGTTTCTCTGCAAAAAAATACATGTGTAACCAAAATGATCAAGTGTATCAAACACTTCATTAAAATGACGGGATGTTTACCTTAACGAGAAAACCAGGTACTCAGGATTTAATCAGTACATTCAGGTTGGGTTTTAGTGAATGGTGGTTTGTCAGGATGTTGAATGACCTGTGCTGGGGGGAAAAGGGAATCTTTCTTGTTTTTAGCCATAAACCTGGAGTAAGGCTCCATGCAGACGAGGTTCAGTGCATTATAGACGGCACTGATTTAGACAAGAGAATCTTAGTAAGAAATATTTTTTTATGAATGCAGTTTGTAATCAGAAAATAAATGTTTAATTAATGTTTAAACATATTTACAGTTGTGTTTTTTAAACTTGTACTTTTGTACATTATTTACAATCGTGCATCATTGATGTTAACAACTGACAGGCAGAGAATGCACTAAAATGTAATGCACTGAATTTGATGTACGTGCATAATTTCCACATGAACAAAAAAGTATTACATCAGCATGAGTGGCCTAAAGAAACTGTGTTGATGTAATTTTTTTTTTTTTTTATTATTTATGTGGAAATGTGAATCAAGTTGATTCAATGCATTACCCTTTTTCACAGGCCTCTGACTGTGTGCACAGTCCATTTCTGCCTCTCAATAAAAGCTTCACTGTCCTGGTGGTCCCTTGCAACAGGTGTCCATGGCCAGATCCAGCATCAGACATTGGGAACAGTCACTTTATGGTCCTCATCTGTTTCAACTCCAACCTCCTCCTAAATAGATACATAAACAGTTCCAAAAATTAACTTGTATGATGCAAAGCACAGACTAAAATTTAATTTCTAAAATGAATCCAAGTTGTGTTCCAAGTCATTAATCTATATACACTCACACCTTCACAAATTAATTCCATATTAAATGTGTCCACTCACTGTTAGATCCTGGTTTTGTTTAACTTGAGGGGGTGACGACTTATTGCCTTAACTCAGGCAAGTTAACAAGGCTAAAGAACCACCTCACTCCTAAAATACTTGCGATTCATAAAACTACAATGTAAATAAAGAATGACACTCAAATGTCTTTTACATGTTTCAGGTTTGAGTTGGAGACTTAAACCTAAGCTGAATCTGAAATTCTGGTTCTGCACCCAAACATCTGTACAGTACAGAACTGCAATAAAATGCAATAAAAACCCACCACAGTCAACGGGAAGCAGGACACATATTCAGGAACCCTGAATGTAACACTTAAATAATACTAAACTAATTACGTTTGGAATCAGTGTTTAAGAGCCCTGGTCCTGAAAGCCCACCCATTATTATTTATTGACATTATTTAACTAATGAGGAACGCATCTTCACTGAGGCATCTACACAGCTGGTCGCCTGTGATCAGAAAGTCGTGGAATCAAATCCCTAGACGCTAATGGCAACGCACCATTCCCACACACTGTTCCCAGGACACTGTGTTTCTGGCTGCCCACTCCTTCACTTAATGAATGGGTTAAATACAGAGGTAGAGTTTTGTGCTGTTCACACTGTGTGCTGTGGTGTGTTCACGTATGACAGAATGGTCACATTACACTGATGGCAGTTGGATTAAAAGGTGCCCTCATGAAGTGAACAAAGCCTGAACATGAATAAAGAGTGTAAAAAAGACTGTTCCTACAAGCATAAACTCAGTTCGGCCTACAACATAAATGTGTTTGAGAGACTCACCAGAAACTGCTTCTTGCTCTTTGGGTAACCCTCGAGAATCGCTCCCATCATATCAGAGGCCTAAAAACATAATCAGAATCACATCACATATTTTCTGTACCCAACATACATTTAGCAGTGTCTATGTGGTTTACATATGCAATGCAGAAGTGAAATCTGATCTGTTGTACCAGTCTCTTCCTTTTTTTCCACTCCTTCACATACAGGCTTCTCTCTTTGTAGACCTGTGATACAGACAACATAAGAACGAATGTAATTTTTTTTAAAAAACAACGAATTTAATTTAAAAATAAATACATGTATATCCTGAATCCACATGTACAATAATTGTTATATAGTTAGATTTTATAGTACTCTTGACTAAATGCACTGTAGTTTTTTATGTAATGAAATGTGTTTAGACCTTCTCCCTTTCCTCAGGGGTGACATGGTTAGTGGCTGATTTGATTTTCTGAAGCCGTTTTTTGTAGCCTTCAGACTCAGCCTTCAGCTCTTGGATCTGTGTGGTCATCTCTGCTGTGGTCAATGAGCTGTTCAGCTCCTTCAGCTCTGTAGACAAATACAGCAAATTTGATCTGAAGAACATGCTTTGGACACAGTACTGTTTCAGACTAAGAAAGTGTCTATTTTGTGGGCTGCATAAATGAAATTAACAATGCCCAGAGCTTAACCATATCTAGGTAATCAGTTCTACAATTTTGACTCTAGCTCAGATTTCAAGCTGTCCAAAAGCAGTGGATGATTAAGAAAGTTGCACTTGTATTAAACAATGTTGTAAAACAAAAATGTCAACGTTCGTTTTATCAATGATCTGATGACTGATATTGTTTCTATAAGGTAACAAGCACTATCAAGTTATATTTGGTCCTTTTTGGAATTTTGTGTGGCTACAGTCTGGTCCAGACAGGTTCTGTTTGGCTACAGTCGCTTTCAGGCAGAATTTTGTGGGGTTACATTCAAGTTCAGACAAAATTTTATGGAGCTACAGTCATTTCAGAGGGTTTTGTCAGTCTGTCACGTTGCAGTCGGATTCAGACAATTCTTTGTGCTACCATCAGGATTGGGACAGTATTATGTTAAGCTACAGCTGGGTTCCAGATTTGAGTCAGGTCGTGTAGACTGATAATGTTCTCAGGAAAGATTCTGGTTTGGTTCAACCCGGATTAAAGCTGTACCTGCATCAAGCTGCCTACAGTTCTGGGAGACTGTCTGCACTTGGTTGTTGAGTTCAGTGATTCCTTGGTCCATCTCCTTCAGTTCAGCATCACTCACATCAGCAAACTGAGACTGAAAGAACAGTGCAAATATTCAGACAATTGTTAAAAGCATCACATAAGACTTTGTTATTAAACTGCAACATAGTAGTCTACACATCTTTTCTGTAATAAATTTAAAAGAATGTACATCTCAATTGCAAGTGTGTAAGGAAAGTGTGAAAACATACTTGATCTGCAAAGTAGATCTTTTGCTTGCCATAGACCTTCTCTCTGATTTTGCCTCCCTGGGCTAACTGTTCCATGGCCTTCACCACAGCCTGTGTCAGAGGAACATTTAAACTGCAGTCTAAAACAAAACAAATCTACTGCAGTAGCATCTTTAAAGGCATCCAGTATATTCTGTTTCCTGTTAGTCAACAAACAGGTTTTGGGCTTGGCTCCTTACTTCCAGCGAAGGGCAAACTTAATACTTTAGCAGACCGAGACATTCTGGACCATGCATCCAACTTGGGCACAGTTTGGGGAGGGCTCTTTTCTAGCAAGATCCATAAAGACATGGTTGGATGAGTTCACTGTGGAAGAACTTGACTTGCAGTGCAGAGCCCTGACCTCAACCTCATCGAGCACCTTTGGGATGAACTGGAACAGATTGGAACGGCCTTCTCATCCAACATAAATGCTCTACAGAATGAATGGGCACAAACTCCCATAGAAACTCCAAAATGTTGTAGAAAACCTTCCCAGAAGAGTGGAAGCCATTATAGCTGCAGGGGGGGGACCAACTCCATATTAAAGTGTAATTAAAAGTCGCTGCTGCTCAGGTATCCTAATACTTTTGTCCACAGTGTATATATCACAACTGTCATGTTTTCCAGCATCATGTGACAATGAGATTAAGCAGAAGTGTCTGTTCTTACTCACAAAGGTCCAGCATGGCTGCAGGTTTTAAATCCATCTAATCACTGAATAATTTGATTGAGATCTCTTGAACTGGGGTCATGTGTGCTGTTGCTTGGTCAGATTAAAACCTGCAGCCACACTGGTCCTTTCTAAGACTGGACAGCTCTGAGATAAAAACCTTTCTTGGTTGCTAGGTTACAGGATGCAGGCGAGATTGACGCCACGTCTGGTATGTTTTTGTTTGATATTTTAAGTTTAATGTAATTTAATATAAATATTCATCAGATCAATGCATAGTATTGTATAATCTATTTATTTTACTATTATTTTAGCTATTTTTCTTGTGGGAAAACGCCATCTCTCTTCGCTAGTATGGTAAGAACAAAGCAGAACGCCCACAAATCCACCGGTGGTAAGGTACCCAGGAACTGGTCACAAAGGCTGCTCGCAAGAACACTCCGGCAACCGGTGGCGTGAAGAAATCTTACCGTTACAGGCCTGGCACCGTGGCTCTGAGTAAGATACACCATTACCAAAAATCCATGCAGTTGCTGATCTGCAAGCTGCCCTTCCAGCCCCTGGTGTGCGAGATCGCTCAGGATTTCAAGACCACTTCCAGAGCTCCGCCGCTCTGCAGGAAGCCAGCAAGGCTGAATTGGTGGATCTGTTTGAGGACACAAACCTGCGCGCCATCCAAGCCAAGAGTGTCATCATCATGCCTAAAAATGTTGAGCTGGCCCACGGTATTCATGGAGAGTGCAATTAAACTAACTGGCGCATAAGGTCCCAAATGTGGAACGCCCTCCCTGAACATCTGAAGATAACACAAGGATTATAAATGCTTCTTAATTAAATTGAACTATTCTTTAATTTATATTTTTGGATAACTTTTGTAAAGTGACCCTGAGAGTTGTGAAAGGCACTTATAAATAAAATCTATTATTAATTCTGTTATTTTATGATCTGACTTACTGTTTTGCCAAGACCATGCTGTTTCTGCAGGTTACCAAACACATCCTGCGCACTGTAGGGTCGGTTCTTTTCATTCAAGTAGGAGAGGATAAGCTCAGCACCTGAGATTACAAGAAAGAGAGCCACAAGACAAAAACATTTCTTTAAGAGACACTTCAGTCCTTCCCAGCTCCAGTGGTACAGCCCACCTACACTGCACAGCAGTCATTTCCAGCTCAAGAAGGGCATCATCTCTAGCAAATGATGCATCTCGGATGCAGGAAAAACTGGATATTTAGTTTTCTCTGCTCCAACATACTCACTTCAGCTCAGGAATGGTTTGTTAATCAGCAGATCTGGTGTGTTACAATATAAAAAAGCCAAAATGTGCAGGACAGGGGTCAACACTGGTCTAGATTAGGTTCAATAAGGAAAGCAGAAGTTTAGTTATGAGCAGATATTTGACAATTCATTACTTCATCAGGTTTATAAGGACTGGCTGTAGTCACCTACACTATATAGACAAAAGTATTGGGACAAACTTTTTTCAGGATTTGGGCGAGGCCCCTTAACTTCCAGTGAAGGAAAAACTTAATGCTTCTGCATACCAAGACAGGGAAGAACCTTGTCTGTTCTTGCATGACTGTCTCCCAGTGCACAAAGCAAGCTCCATAAAGAAATGACTGGATGAATTCGTTGTGAAAGAACTTGACTGGCCGCACAGAGCCCTAATCTCAACCCCATACAACACCTTTGGGATGAACTGGAATAGAGATTGTCTAACATCATGGGCACAAATTCCCACAGAAGCGCAAATTCTTGTCGAAAGTCTTCCAAGAAGAGTGGAAGCTGTTATAGCTGCAAAGGGGGACAGACTCTATATTAAAATATATGTATTTGAATGCAATGTTATTAAAGTCCCGAGTGGTGGGATGGTCGGGCGTCCCTATACTTTTGTCCATTGAGTGTCTTTGGTCTCAATAGCCACACATTTATGTGATTTCCAGCGATATATTCACGCTTCATGAAGGGAGAGTAAGGCTAAGAGAGTAGTTAGGAATCAAAATGTTTCAGATTGAATCCCAACTGGTTTTCAGCTCCCTTTATAGTGGATTTTACGATGAATAAAATCCAGGAACCAATAACTGCAGTACAGGACTATAAAAATACATTTATGTTCAGTTATAAGCTGCACTACTCCTAATCTAATTATTCTTATGGTCTGGTTATTCTCATTATCATGAGAATATCCCCCGCCCAAAATGTTTGTTACCCATTACAGTATTTTTCTGTAGCAGGTTTTGAGAGCTAACGGCCAACTAACCCCAACTACAACAAAATCAGTCATCTTTTGTCGCGTTAATCATCACTAAAACGTGAACAAATATATTCATACGTACACGCAGCGTCCTTTTTGCTCATTTTAGCTCTTATCCAGAATAAAAAAAAAAACAAAAAAAAAACCCCCAACTGCTCTCTCTGTTTACTCCTCTCAAGTTTCCCGCGCTCTGGGGTCGTGACGTCTCATCCGGCATCGTGACGTTAGCCCTGTTTGTTTATACGTATTATACATAAACATGCAAAAAAAAGTATCAAAGTTTATTGTAACATAAAAGATAAACTGTATAAAACAAAGGAGGAGAAATGCCCAGAATGTTTAAACAATAGTCAGTTGTTCAATTTGCCGAACGCTGAGCGGGGGGTGGGGTTGTAGTTCGGTTTGCCGAACGCTTCGAATCCTAACTGCTTGAATCACCCTTGAGTAAAGTACCATCCCCACACACTGCTCTCCAGCGCCCCTCGCTGACGGCAGCCCACTGCTTCACTTGGTGAATGGGTTAAAATGCAGAGGAAGAATTTTATATTCACAGTGTGCCGTGGTGTGTTCAGGTGTGACTATAAGGGTTAATAAATAGATTAAAGCAAAATAAAAAAGGTCAGGCCTAATCAAGCAGCACTGAGTGAGACTGACACCTGCCTGGAGAGTCAGCAGAAAGAAGAAAGACACAAGTATGGCCTGTCTATAATAACATGTGGAGGAGCGTCCATGAATAATCCAAAGGGTATTCAGACCACCAGCTCCAAGGGTCTTTAGGGACTTTCATGTTGGGGGTGTCTTTTAAACTGTAGGGATGTTATACAGAGTAATATTTTATTCTACATGTCAGTTTAACTGAGTCTTGCTTGGGGATGGGGGTTATGCCTGCATGCCATACCTTTTAGCCCCTTACCCCAAATCTCAAACTGAGGCAGAGAAGGCATGTAACACCTGCCACAGCAGAACAAGGGCACAAATCAAGATGATCTCTGCCCAGCAAAGTTAATACAAACAAAAATTTTTTTAGACCAACTTTGCAGGCTAAAATCCTGTAGATTTAGATGCCTGATAGGCATCAGAGTAAGGCCAGACTGTGCGTGCAATACTGTGTCCTATACAATACACCAGAAGAGACGCCCACACTGATGGCGGAGTAGAGGGAATAGAAGAGGGAATAGAAGTAAATTAAAAAAAAAAACATATGCTGAACATATGCTCAAAAAAGTCTGAGGATTAATGTGACAATGTTGGGAAATGCTATTTTGTTCAACTAGACTCTGAAAAATACCCGGTTACAAAGTGTAAGCTCAAGTTTTACACCTACAGCAATAAAGGTTGTCTGAATATATGAAAATCAAAATGTACCTTTATCGATGTTCTTATCTGTATGCTGCGGTTTGATGAGGTGGCCGAGTGGTTAAGGCGATGGACTGCTAATCCATTGTGCTCTGCCTGCATGGGTTTGAATCCCCACTTCGTTAATATGAACTTTTTTAAAACTCACTTGAACGATACAGTATGCAGGTCATAATGCAACCCTTCTTCACAAACACCACTTTTAGTCTTGGGATACCTGAACTTGCAGACAATTTTGTAAAGATGGGATGAATGCGCAACATGTTTAAAAACAGAGTTCCTGCTCCTCTGTGAAAATACTGCCTAATGTTTCGTTTAAAAGTCTGAGGACTAATGCAGCAAAAGTTTGGAAAAGCTGTTTTGTTCAACTAGACTCTGAAACATTCAGCTACAAAATGTAAACTCAAGTTTTATACCTACAGCATAAAGGTTGTCTGAATATATGAAAATGAAAATGTACCTTTACAGATGTTCTCATCAATGTCCTGAGGTTTGACGAGGTGGCCAAGTGGTTAAGGCGATGGACTGCTAATCCATTGTGCTCTGCATGCGTGGATTCAAATCTCACCTTCGTCGATAGGACTTCCTTTGAAGCTCTCTTAAACGATACAGAATGAAGAACTATAAATTGCAGGTCATGATGCAACCCTTCTTCACAAACAAGTCTTTAAGACTCGGTATACCTAAAATTGCTGAAAAAATAGAAGTTGTCTATATCAGAAACAAACAAACGATTTTTTCCGAAGGAGGGATCAACGTGCAACATCTTTAGAAACAGTGTTCTTGGTCCCCATTAAGGTACTGGTTTTTGTTTCTCTTAAATGTCTGAGGATTAATGCGACAAAAGTTTGGAAAAGCTATTTTGTTCAACTAGACTCTGAAACATTCAGCTACAAAATGTAAACTCAAGTTTAATACCTACAGCAATAAAGGTTGTCTGAATATATGAAAACGAAAAGGTACCTTTACAGATGTTCTCAGTGATCTTCTGAGGTTTGACGAGGTGGCCGAGTGGTTAAGG
>JBBPCW010000027.1:4328914-4339816 GCA_037974425.1 Phenacogrammus interruptus | reverse complement strand
GGGTAGCGTTAAATTAAACCTGCTGGATTAGATCTGGCTCTGTGGCGAAACTTAACCGATGGATGCAGTCATGACTCAGCCGACCGTCTCTGAGCGGCTCAGATCCGGCTCTTTGTGGCGGCAGTTAACCGATGGATGCAGTCATGACTCGGCCGACCCGTCTTTGAGCGGCTCAGATCCGGCTCTGACAGAAATTAACATTCATTTCATGGGCAACAGCTCTGGCAGACAGTCCTGCAGTCAGCATGCCAACTGCACACTCCCTCCAAAGTTGCGACATCTGTGGCATTGTGCTGTGATCAGACTGCACATTTCAGTGGCCTTTTATTGCAGGCATTACAATGTTTCATGGTGATCCATGATACACTATTCACTACAGAAGCTGGGTGTTTATTTTATAACCAGGGGTTGACATAGTTTTGCTCAGGTACTCTAATGAGGTCTGTGTCTGAACGTAGTTCCCAGGGACCCTAATTCTGTTCTCACCGCGTCGTCAAAAGGTGACCAGTCAGATTAACTGTTTGTAGGGACACTGTAACGAGAAAAGTGGACTCAAACCATCCCGACCAAACAGAGGGACAGGGATGCGTCTAACCAAATCACCATTTTCCACACCACGGTGGAGCAGTGTCTAGTTTTTAACGCTACAGATCTCTGAAGATAATGCATCAGTGTACTGAAGGGTTTAAATACAGAGGCAGTATTATATTGTGCTTTTGTAGATGAACTGTTATCACCTACCAGCTTCTCGTGTTCTTTGATGTCGGTACCACGTCCCTCACTGAAGTTGCTTTCTTAACGTTGCACATCTTCGTTCAAATCTGACTCGTCTGATTAACGTAATTCCTTTATCAGCAGTCTTTACAAAAACTACAGTACATTCAAAATGCTGCTGCTAGAGTTCTCATGCTACAACACCTTCTCATGTCGAACCACCATCCTCTCAGCTACACCGGCTATTGACTCAGCCTCATAATTTAAAAGCTTGCTTTCTCACCCAAAAAGCTCTGCATTACCTTGTGTCTCTTTGCCTGTGCAAACTCTTTGATTCCACACCCCCATCAGGTCCTCGAACTCTCACCCACTCACTGCCTTAAAGAAGAGTCCACAACCTGGGAGGTCCTACAGCATCATGAAACTTCTGAATCTCTCCAAAACTTCCTGTCTTGAAGTTTTCGCTTCGATTTCTCTCCTTCTACTCTCCTCTTGTAAAATGACGTTGGAATTGTGAAAAGCACCATTATAAACCTAACTATCACATTAAAGAAGCATTCCTGATTCGTTCCACAATAACGAACCGTCTTTCAAACTCTGTCTGGCCTCCTCTTGGCATATTTATCCAAACTCGAAGGTAACTGGACCACCTCAGCAATTTTAATTTTAAAACTGACAAAGCAAAGGGATGTTAAACGCTCAATTACTTCTGAAGCACATTTGCACAGAAACTGTTCCATTTTGCCTCTTCACATTTTATCCATAATTTGTCTTCCGGTCATCTCCAAACCATTCTAGCCTCTTCAAGGTTAGTCTCGCGTAACCAGACCTTCAGACTGACGGCTGATTGTCTGGAATTCATAGCAGCTTTCTTTGGCCAAGGCCCACCCATAAGGCCGTTTGACCGACATGTGAAACAACCAATCACAGTTCGTTTCACTCAGCGTCAAGTTTCGTGGCGTTCAGGGAAAATTAAAGAAGAAAACCAGCAGTAAGTCATTGATCTGTTGGTGCACGTATAACAATGGCGTCTGCATTACCACATCTGATCAAAACACCGAGTAAATCAGTAGATCACACGTCTGCGCTGTTTTCCGGTGGACCGAAACTAAACGCGACACTCACGTCCCCCGAAAATCCGATAAAATTCAACCAATCAGATGACGAATTGTTTCCAGTTAAGTGTACCATATGCAGCAGACGTTCCGTGGGCGTGACGTCTAGGTGGAGACTACTTCAAGGTACTGTAAATGTGCACCCTTTAAGAATTAATGAACAGTAAACCAAACCATATTGTATTACTGATTGACAAGACAGTTTTTGTTCCCCCCAAACTTTATTCTTTTATTTAAAAAAAGCAGAAAAAAAAAAAAAAAGAATACAGATCCCATTGACATACTCCAACCGGATGTAGTCCAGAATCAACACAACCTAACCTGACAAGCACAAGACAAGAATTCTGATGCCCACGATAATACTAAGGAGAACTTCAGACACCACTTAAGCCTAATCATGGCCCGACTAGGCTTAAACAGTGTTTAAAACATTGGCAAAAGCCAATTAAGCACTGGTTTCCTCAGACATGCACGAAGCCTAGGAATAAAAGAATGAGCAACGTAACGAAGCTCGAGACTAGACTTAATCAGTGTGGGAAAACCAACCTTAAAAATGAGTCAGACTGTTCTCAGAGCAGTTCAGGGGCGACCCGACGGTCTATCTTTATGCTCAACCTCACCAAAGGACGAAGCAAGAATATGGACCATCAGGTGGGCCCCAAGACCCAGTTTGAGAACCAGTGATGTAATGTGCACCATATAAAAACGAACCCCACGTGTTTAAGTGCTAGCTCTAATGAGGGGCATTAGACGAACTCGCCACTCAAGAATGGAGAAAATTCAGTCCGCAACAGTGGAAGTTCGACAAGGCTAACGGCACCCATGACTACATTACATTTACTGACACCTTTCCACCAGCCACTTTTCTTAAACTTCCCCTCCTCTGCCAACTCTTTCACGAGAAGCAAAAACGGGGAAAGGTTTTAAAACCGTGGCTCGCCAGCTTTAATCAGAAAATAACTAGAACGACCCAGCATGGATCACCTTATGCCACCCTCTACTGAGAACGAGCAAACTGCTCCAGGACATTTGCACAGGCTGAATTGGATGGGAATGGGACAGAGGGCAGGGTTTGGAATTACAGTCTGAAGACATATCAAGACTTTACACACTATGGACTTATAAAATGGAAAAAAAAAAAAAAAGAATTTTACACCAATGACTGGCTTGCCTTTGCTTCCCCAGCCTAACTCATGACTAACAGACATGCAGACTGGCTGATGGAAGCGCAATGAATCGGTCACAGGAGGCTCTTCTTAGGAATATCAACTAAAAAAAACAAAACAAACAAAACAAAAACCAGGGCAGGGATGTGTTGCCGTAACAGGATTCATGACTGCACAACTAGTCAAAGAGACCAAACATGAATACTATTTACAGGCAAGAGGGAGGCAGCGCATGTTTGTGTGTGCACGTCTTGGAGGTACCGATCGGCTCACATTGGGCAGGAGCTTTCTCAAAAGGTTGAGTGACCAAATCATTGTGGTGAAGTAAAAATAAATCCGATCTGAGAGACTATTGCACTACAATAAAGAAAAAAGTCTCTGCTTGTGTGTTCACTGTACATAGACTTTGTCCGTATAAAAGCTGAACTCTCCGTTTTCCACAAGCAGAAGACCAGAAGAAAAAGGTCACACACAACATGCACTGATCTCCCTCGAGAGTTGCCCCAGCCGCACACACCCAGACTAACACTAGAGGGTCTCTAGCGCATCCTGTACTCCGACGTCTTGGACATCTCGCAGAGCTGACCCTTAAAGTCGATATCTACAGTGAAGTCCAGGTCTCTCTGCAAAGAAAAACAGAAAGAAATTAACTGACCAATAATGACTAGTTCACCAGACCAGCTGTTCTCAGACATTACAGATGGCCCACATTACAGCTCAATCCTCATGTTCGGGTTGGAGCAAAAGAAGTTTGGCCATCTGTGGATCTCTACAGACTGGTTTGAGAACCACTGCACTAGATTTACAGTGAACTGGAGCACAGTGCCCGCTTTATTGAAGTGACTACTTACATTATTCTTGACATTGGGTTTCATGCTGATGGTGCCAAAGATCTCCTCTCCTGTCTTCACCGTCAGATAGTCATCAAGATAAAACACAGTTTGCTTCCAGTGGGTGTATGGAGACTCCGGACCTGATGAAGAATAAGTTACTAGGTCAGAAACTCAGCCATTGATTTATACAGGAGAGGTGCTCCACAAAGCAGGATTGATGGGGCAAGTTAAAGTGCCTCACTCAGCTAATGGCACAAGGAACCAGACCACCTTCATACATACACAACCCCTGAGCTGACTTCCATGCCACTGCAGTATGGTGTAGGCACAGCGTGGGTCCTGTGTACTGACGGAAAAGTGCCTTAACTCGGTTGGGTTTGCTATGGTTTATACAGAGTTCGGCATTCATCAAGGATTCCTTGGAACGCAGCGTTTTCCTTCACCATCACTTACACTAATCAGGCACTGGTTAAGTAGCTAATGTGCCTGCAGTGTTGAACCAGGGAAACCCTTTACACATGCAAAGCTGCCCCTCCAGGACTAGAACCCAGCAGAAACATACGGTCCAGGATGGAGTTTTTGTTCTGTCTAGTTGATTTATACTTCTGTTGAATTTGCAACATCAGCACATTTCATGGAACTGGTTGAACTCGTTGAAAACACCAAAATAAGAGCATAAAGTGTCACTCACTGGTGGAGAAACCGGTCCTTTTATGGCAGCGCGTGAACTCGATGTTGAAGTAGGTCACCAGGGCATGGATGTAATCGTTTCTCTTCACCTGCAGACAGAACGGGGAGGTAAAGGACAGGTCCTCGATCTTCACCGTGTAGATGTCCACTTCCTGAGGGAGACACACAGATCATGAGTTTTTACGTAAAAACACTTTAGGCTTAAACACACGTTAAAAACTTAACTCCGCGCCCACAGCCCAAGCGGATTAACACCTTGTAACATGACCCTGGTGATTCACTTTGAACTGTGTGCATAGATGGTGTTTATCCACAGTCGTTTAATAAATAAAACCACACAGCAAATGTGGCTTGAATAGATAGCTAGATTCTATCAGCTAAGGAAGCAACATTAGGAAGTTTCCAGTACAAATTCAGGTTAATAAATTGTGTCCTGATACGACACAGCTCTAACTCCACACAAGCAACTTTGTTTGGTTCAGAAACACGTCATCCAACACAATACCCAGGTCTAAAAATAAAAATCCCCAAAAATAAACAGGGATTTAAGTGACTTCAGCAAAAAACCATGTGCATGTGGGTGTGTATGAGCCCCCACCCCACTACACTCATTTTAGCCTGCCAAGATGCACTCTGTTGACCTTTATCCCCAAAAACAGCAAACAAGATCAGAAGAAAAACAAACATCAGTGTCAGGTTTATATTAGTAGGCACCGTTTTAAACCAGACTTTAATACTGTGCTGAAATATCATGATCAGCACAGATACCTTAATGAGGCAGGCGCTGCTGACGAGCTGTTTGGGGTCGACAACGTCCACCAGCGGCTCTTTAATGGCCACCTCCTTGATGCAGGACATATCAAACCCATAGACGTTCTCCCACCCTGGAAGAAACACCACACTTGTGACCTTACTGGAGCAAAACAATGGCATACCAGAACAACTCGATAGGCTGAGAAAGAGAAAGGCGATGCACTCAGAACTCACAGTGGATTTTGTAATCCTTGTACTGCCGGTCCTCAATAGCTGTGACGTAAAGAGTCGCTCTGTCAGGGAAGATGAGCCCATCGGGTTTCTGTAAGAAATTATTATTATTAACCAGCATCTAAATTAGACTTTGACCAAATTACACCGACTGGGTTATGTGCAGAAATCTTGACATCTCGGGCCTTACCAGCCACTTGTCCCGGGCATAGATGACCGTGTTGAGCATGGACTCGTAAAAGAGGCAGTAGCCCATCCACTCGGAGATAATGATGTCTACGTGATCCACAGGAAGCTCCACCTCCTCCACCTTGCCCTTGATAATGGTCACAACTGGAGAAACGCAGCACAGGTTAACGATCCATCATAAAACAGACTAGATACATCAACAAATTAGAGGCTCTTAATACAAATAATGGCACCTTTCCACTGGTACAAGGAATCATGACCTAATGCAAACAAATCACTCAGCCGTTACATTTTACAGCATTTAGGCATTGCATTTAGGCCGTTAGGCACTGCTGAGGTACCCTGAGCAAGGGACCGTCCCCACGCACTGCTCCCCGGGCGCCGTGTTCCTGCTGCCCCCTGCTTCACTTGAATGGGTTTAAATGCAGAGGGTGAATTTCGTGCTGTTCACGCCGTGTATTGTGGTGTGTTCACGTATGACAAATGGTCACTTTCACTTCACTTAGCACTTTTGTCCAAAGCGACTTCCATTCCCTAACTACAGGGGGCAGTCTCCCTAGAGCCACTTAGGGAGAAGGGTCTTGTGGTGGTCTGCTGAAGGTAGGATTCAAACTCATGACCTCTTTGTCCAGACGCAAGTAACCTTCCCACTGAGCTACCACCAAACCACTCAAATGCAGGACTGTAAGAGGGGGTCACAGCCAAGCTGACTGCATCACTGCTTTTTGATAACTGGGAAGTCAGGCAAAGTTCAAGCATGACTGCCTAGGCTGAAGATAAATATCAATGAGTTTTCTAAAAATGTATCTTTAGCGCTGTGAGAAACGTGAATGTGAACCAGGACATAACTAACAAGTTACCTTGGTTAAGTTTATCATATGAATAAAAAAAAAAAGAATTTAAACACACTAAATAAGAGACCACAATATCAAAAGAAGCTCTGAGAAAAACAGGTTCGACTCCATGAACGTGGTTAAACTGAAGAGCCCCAAAAAATTAGTGAGACAATTTCAGTACCATCACAGTACAATTTAGGTACAGCATGGATCATGTACACCAGTGGAAAAGTGCCTTAGGTGTATTTTCACCGGAACAGCAAGTTTAAGTTACTGTACCACAAATACGATGTTTAAATCAGATTAAGTCTCTTACTGTTATCCAGCTTGTTGGCCTTGACGATCTTCACAGCATAGTCCGATATGCTGCTGCACTCAATCTAGGAAAACAGTTAGACAGCAATTCCTTAACTGCTTCAAGAAAGTTCTTGAGGGTTAAGAGTACATGTTCATAAACAGAGTTTTTACAGAACAGTCCAGAAGAGCATTATGTCAAAAAGAGAGAAAAGTATGTACAATCATGTTTCAGTGAAAGCATTTCAGCTAATCTGGTCAACAAATAGGTTCTAGATAAGATTTACTGTTCCAAAGAGACCCTATACAGAAGCACAGACAGTTGGCGAATATGTACATTCCGAATGATACTCACTCCAATAACTTTCTTGGCACCAGCCTTGGCGGCAAACATGCACAGGATCCCTGTTCCGCTGCCCACATCCAACACAACCTTATCCTTGAACAAATGCTTGTTGTGGAACATGGAGTTTCTGTACGTGAGCGTGCGCACCTCATCCTTAAGCATCTCCTGAAACCAGACAAATAATGAAGAAATGAGTCATCAAGGGAAGGACCAGGAGTCTTAGCCAGTGAATTCTGAATGGCGCTGGAAAGGTGCCCACCTCATGGATGCCGAAGTGGGCATAGGAGTCGAAGTAGTAGTCCTTGGACGTCATGTCCTCAGCAGCAGGCTTTTCTGAGCTTTCTCCCTGGGATACCTAAAGAAACAGAAAAAAACAAATAGCTACACATAAGAACACCACACACACCTGCATGCATACACAATATGGTGTATTAGGGTATAACAAACATGGCAGTGAAATCAAGAGTGGCTTAATGGAAAACTCGAGATAAACCAAAGTAAAAAAAAAAAAGTTTCCTCAGAGAGATTACATGAATGTTATAAATATGCTATCTGCTGCCTGAAACATTGTTTTGAGAAGATTTACACCAAATGGGTATTTTAAAAATCTTAGTTCATGGCAAATTGGAACATGCGGGGCTTTGTGGAGGCACTTTATAGTGTAATTCCTCTTCAGGGTTCAAGGTTTACTCCTCCATCCTGCAAGAGCCAGAAAGGAGGACAGGCTGAAAATGTGGACAAAGGCTTACACTAAGCTAACCGGCACACGTGGTGTGAAAAAGAAATGAGGCCTGGTGCAACAGCTCACCACCACCACTACAGCATCACTGAACCCAAACCAGCTTCTCTGCTGGGCTCAGGACCTGGACCACAACTGTCTCCAGCCTGGAGGAGGGTCAGAAGAAGCTCCAGCATGGAGCGCAGAACTTGATGAACACAATACTCTCAGAACACTCGTGGATAACTAACTTAACCCCATTAAATGTCCCTGCTGTTAGGGCAAATCCAACAAGGCACACAGGAACTCAATCTGTAACAATTTAGAACAAACGCTTTATTCTGTGCTGTTTTGAATTGTATGAAACATTTCTTTCAGCTGTACACTAGTTTATGGACGAGTGGAAAGAAAGAGACCGAAGAAATTTAAAAAGAGCGAGAAAAAAGGCGGCAAAAAAGAGGCCGAAGAAATAAAGGGAAAGCTCAAATTAAGAAACAACGGGAGCAAAAGACTAAGAGAAAAGGAGAAAGAAAAAACAGAGTGGGTGGTAGCATAGTTAGCCTGGCGTGCTAGCCGGGTCCATGCGGTCCCCATTCTCCTGCGCTAGCCCCAGCTGCTAACAGGCCGGAGTGGTTCAGGAAGAAGGTAGAAAGCAGGTTAAAGTGAGACAGATGGCACAACGGCGTGGAAGCTGCGGGGTGTATGGAAGTAAACGAAGTGCGAGGAGAGATGAGAGCAGCCACGTGTTGAAAGAATGAATGGGCCGAGGGGGCGATGCTAAAATGGACGCTCCCCTCTATCTCCCGCGGAGCCCGGCTCCCTGCGCAGCGACCCAGGCGGCAGGAGTAGAGGCGGACCGGGCACAACACACACACTAAAGGACTCTACACATGACACTTAAAAGACTACACTTCGCCCGACCCACTCCCCTACTCCTACAAGGCCATATATGCCCCATAGCACCAGCTCACCTCCATCCTGTCCGTCGTCTCCGCCATTTCACCGAGTTTATTGAGGGAGCACGCAGCAGCCAGCCTTCAACTCTCCTCCTGCTCCCGCCCACACAGACACGCGTTCTGATTGGACCGCTTTCTCCAGCCCCGCCCCTTAAACGCCTTATCTCCAAATTCCTGTTGCCATTGGTTGTAAATTCAATCGTCAGATCGACGATTGGCTAACATTGTGAAGGCCCGCCCGCAAAGAACGCCTTTTCTTCAAAGTCCTGGAGTCATTGGTTATTAATTCAGTCTTCCGTTCTAGGATTGGGCAGCTGTTGAGTAGGCCCGCCCTTTCTCAAAAATCCAGACGTCATTGGCTGCAAATCCAGACATCAATTATGGGATTTGCCGCTGCTGTTGTATACTCCTTTTCTTTAAAGTCCTAGTTCCACTGGCTATTAATTCAAGTCAAGTAAAGTCAAGTAGATTTTATTGTCATTTCTACCATATACACAGTACATAGTAAAAATGAAACAACGTTCCTCCAGGACCATGGTGCAACACAAGAGCAGAACAGAACAGAACACAAGTGCAAAACAGGACAGAATGTCAAACAAATATATCTTTATGGATAGATAGACAGAGGAATATAGGGATATATATTCAGTCGTCAGATCAGGAATTGGCCGCTGTTGTGTAGTCCAAATTGGCTTTAAATCCAGCTATCAACTCTGTCATTGCGCTAATGTGTGTTTCCGAGTGCCAAAACTGTGTGTGTGTGTGCGTGTGTGTTACATACATATGTATGTATAAAGTGTAGATATGATATAAGGGGACTAATAAAGCTTATCTTCTATGCTACTTACATATGTATGTTATTGACAAAAGTTTTGGGACACCTGATCATTCCACCAACTAAGTTTAATGACATCGCATTTAAATCCATAGACTTTAACATGGAGTTGGTCCCCCTTTGTAACTATAACAGCTTCCACTCTTCTTCGAAAGCTTTGAACTTTCTGTGGGAATTTGTGCCCATTCAATCTGTAGGACATTTATGAGGTCAGGCACTGATGAAAAGGCCTGGCTCACAATCTCTGTTCCAGTCCATCCCAAAGGTGCTGGATGGGGTTGAGTTCAGGGCTCTGTGTGGGTCAGTCAAGTTCTTCCACACTGAACTCATCCAGCATGTCTTTATGGAGCTGCTCTGTGCTCTGGGACACAGTCCTGCTGGAATAGAAAAGGCTGTTCCCCAAACTGGGTCCACAGAGATGGAAGCATGGTGTCCAGAATGTCTTGGTCTGCTGGAGCATTAAGATTGTCCTTCAGCAGAAGTAAGGGAGCCCAGAGCAAATTCTAAAAAAAAAAAAACAGGTGTAAATCTTATTCTTTGATTTCTCAAGTGCTTTTAATACAATCCAGCCTCTCGTACTGAGGGACAAGTGGGAGGTCCTGGGTAACAGACTGCCTGACAGACCGACCTCAGGTTGTGTCTCTGGGACGACGAGGTGCAGCACAGGGGACAGTTTCAGCACCATTCCTGCTCTCAATCTACACTGCAGACTTCAAATACAGCACAGAGTCCTGCCACATGCAAAAATACTGTGATGACAAAGCTATTGGCATGTACCCAGAGAGGAGCTGCCTCCACCGCACCACCACCAAAAGCAAGGAGATGGTGGTGGATTTCAGAAGATCTGGGTTACCCCATCTGCCAGTTTCCCTGAAAGGGCAGGACATTGAGGTGGTGACAGATACCTGGGGGTCATGTGGGATGATAAACTGGACTGGTCCCCAAACACTGATGCCCCGACACAAGAAAGGACAGAGCGTCTTCCTGCGGAGGCTGAGGTCCTTTGATGTGTGTTAAGATGTTGCACATATTTTATCACATGATGGTAGCCAGGGTCCTCTTTATGCCGCTGTATGCTGGGGTTGCAGCCTGACAGTAAAGAAAAACACGAAACTATCTATCCATCTATCTATCCCTCTGTCTGTCTATCCATATGTGTGTGTGTGTGTGTGTGTGTGTGTGTGTGTGTGTGTGTGTGTGTGTGTGTGTGTGTGTGTGTGTGTGTG
>JBBPCW010000027.1:4272640-4290230 GCA_037974425.1 Phenacogrammus interruptus | reverse complement strand
CCTCTCTCTCTCTCTCTCTCTCTCTCTCTCACTCACTCTCTCTCACCCCCCCTCCAGAGCTGCTCCCATTCTTGAGGACTTGCATGTGAAACGGGAGAGATAAACAGACGTGCGGAGCGTTGAGGAACGGACAAGGGGAGCGAGTGTGTGTGTGTGTGTGTGTGAGAGAGAGAGAGAGAGAGAGAGAGAGAGAGAGGGAGATAGAGAGTGAGAGAGAGAGAGAGAGGGAGTGAGAGAGAGACGGTGCATTAGAATTTAGGAAACAACCTCCCTCCCCTCTCCTCCCCTCTCCTCCTCCTCCTCCTCCTCCTCTCCACCTCTCCACCTCCTCCACCTCCACCACCTCCACCACCTCCTCCCCCCTCCCTTGTCTATCTCTCCATCTTCATCCCTCGTTCTTTTTCTTTAATGGATAGGAATTATCCTGGCACAGGATTTGGTGATCTGGGCGCAGGAACGGGATGGAGTTACGAGCGATCAGCAAAAGCAAGGTAAGGGCAGACACTTTATTATTAGTCATATTTATCAATATTTTGTCCGTTTCTTTTGTCATTTTATTATAACATCTCGTGCAAGGAGGAAAAGGGAGAGGGGGGAGGCTGCAACAATGCTCCGGTGCCTATGGGTGCAAATGCATGCAGCCCTGCAATCCACTCGCCGCTGATTATGGGGGTCCAGGTTTATTGTCATTACTGAGAGAAGAGGAGGAGGCGGTGGAGGTGGAGGAGGATGAAGAGGAGGAGGTGGAGGAGTTGTGGTGTTGGTGTTGAGGAGGAGGGAGGGGTGTCTTGGAAAATGCAAGGAATGCGATTGAGAGTTAATGCGTGATACTGGAGGTAGACTGGGACTGAGACTGAGACTGGAGAGAGAAAAGAGGGGGAGAGGGGGCTGGAAAGAGGGGGGATGGGACTCCGCTACAGCTAGCTCGGTAGCGTATTATCAGAGACAGAGGGAGAAAAAAGAATGCACAAAAATGCACGTCTCTTTTTGTGCGCGCGCGCGTCCATATGCGTGCACGTGAATTCTCGTGCACCTCCTGTGGCCGTGTGAGCTGATTTATGACACGCTGTTGTGTGCGTGTGTTGACAAAGCACTGTTTTATTTTTGCAGGCGGCCAATTAGGCTACAGCAGTGTGAAGGAGTGTGGAGAGAGAGAGTGTGGAGTGTGTGTGTGTGGTGAGGAGGAAGAAGGAGGGGGGAGTGTTTTTTTTTTTTTTTGCAATTTGCAATACTCGACTGCTTGCTACTGTATCCCAGCGTGGCTAATGCTGTGGGGCCTCACGTCTGGCCACACAGCCCATTGTCTTGGGGGGGAAACAGGGATAAAAGAATAAACAGACATTGCTCAAAAAAATGCTGGAAGCCTCCCCGAGAAGCTCTCGTTCCATGTGGCCCAGTTGTTGGGCACGTTTGTTTGTGCCATGCCGTTGTTGCCTTGTTAGCTTTTAGCACGCATTAACACACGTTGACTGCAGTGCAACAGCTTCTGCTTTGTGTGTGCTCTCAGCACTTTCGCCACTGGATCACCTGGACAGGTGATTAAAGAGATAATATATGCTCTTCCAGTGCACATGTTATTTTTTATTTTTATTCATTATTTTGTGGTCTAAATATGATAAAAGGAGCCACATTAGACATGCTGAATGGGGGCAGGTGATGTGAAATGTGGCATTGTTGTACTGAGAGTGAATGATGACTGCACAGGTTTATGTTTTTGCTTCACTAAATATTAAAGAAGAACTCACTCTAGACACACTGGATGTCTAACGTGGGTCCTTTTTATATTTGGACACTGTTAAAGGTTTGCATTGTTGTGCTGATTAGTGTGTAACTGATGGTTAGTTGCTCTGTAACACATCAGGACATTAAAACTCCTGGACCGGAGTGCTGGCATGTTGTTGTTATTGTTGTTTTGTTGTTAATGTGTCTGCTCACATCTGCAGCCTGGTTGCACCATAGCTGATAGCGTTAAGTTTTCATGGGCTCTGAATATAAGGCATGCTGTACGAGGACAGGTGTTGTTAAATGCGTGCATTGTTTTATTGCGTGTGTGTGATATTTTGATTTATTATGTATTTATGCTCTAAATTTAAATTGTTGTATGACTAATGTGGGTGTTTTTTATATGTAGGTGCTCTTAAATGTTTGGATTGTTGTATTGATTAGTGTGTGAATGATGGTCATTTGCTCTGTGTCGGACTGGAGTGCAGGTATGTTGTTGTTTTGTTGTTGTTGTGTGTTTGAGCTCTGCCCACATCTGCAGCCTGGCTCGCATTTTTGCACAGGAGCATTTATTTTTTATTTTCCTTTCATTTTTTTTGCCCTGAATATTAGTAAACGAGTGCAGACATTGGTTCTCACTGTACGGGAGCACGCGCGTTCCCGCGGCCTACTTACAGTTCAAAGGCGCGCGGCACGTTAGCAGTCGCCCTGACAACCGGATCAATCAGAGCAGCGCGCGAGCAGGACGCGGCGTTCCAATCAGATTCTTCAGTCCTGTATAAATAAACCAGCTCTCTGCTGACTGTCCCAGCGATAACAGCAATAATAACGTATTATTGTATATGTTTTTATATACATACGGACGATACAATAACAGAATACTGCTGCTTATAATAATAACAACAACAGCAATAATAATGGACGACAAATCATTAATGTGCAATATCTTATTATTATTTTAAACAATAGTCTTATCACGTGCAGCTTTCTTATTGGGTGCTAAATTATTTCTTAATCTTATTATTATGTTATTGTACGTAATGGAGATCAGTAGTAGACCAGTAATATTGACATAAGTAGTGATATTTCACATGGTCAGACTGCTGCACCAAATAATAATAACAATAATAACAATTTCATGACGTGCAATATTTAATTATTATTATTATTATTATTATTATTATTATTATTATTATGGTAGTAGACCTACCATGTGAAATATCTATGTCAATATTACTGATCTACTAACCGACTCCTAACCAAAGTTTGTGTTACTAGTAATTCACTGTTACTAATCTAACTCTAAGTTATTTATCTATAGTATTTATACCCCAGTGTTTGTGTGTATGCTGTAATATAGTGTTTTTATTGGTTTATTTAGACTTCATATCCATAAATTAGTTATAATGCAATAAAATAGTAGTAGTAGGTAATAACAGCAGCTCCAATAGTAATAATAGTAATAGTAAAAACATTTGTTTTCATTGTCAGAAGGCTTAGTTTTATTTTTCTTTACACTCTTAGGTAATTAGACATTATCTAATAGTAATAATATGTTTGTTTTCATTGTCACAAGGTCTAATATCATTTTTATTTACAATTTTAGGCCTTATGACATTTTATTTGCATGTTATTTTGTTTGTTTTTACTATTACAGCTGTTATTACTGAATATTTCTTTTATTGCATTTTCATTTCCTGTCATTTTTAGTATTTCACAGTGTAGTACAACAGAAAGCAAATAATACTTGCAATCACTGTTAGGCTGGATGCATTAGTTGTCATATTAGAGTTAAGGACTGTGACTTTCCAGCATTATACGGCCAACATGGCCATTTATGGGCCCGTATTGTGCGTTAGATGTAAAATTTTACAATGCACTGTTCATGTTCTAGTCCATATATGCAAACCGAGCTGCAACAAACAGGCTGTTTTGATTTTTCTGGATTTGTGACATCACAAAGATGTCACAAATCCAGCTCTATTCGTTTGTTTTAAAGTTACAAGGAGTGTTTCGTCCTGGACTGCTTTATAAATGACTTGAGTCTTGAAAGGTGTTTTGAAGGCACAGTGACTGGCAAAGGGAGCAGGACACCTGTCATGTAAAAAATATGTTTTTTTAATATGTGAGGCCACACATATGTACTAAAAAAGACCTTTAAGTTAAAAACAATTGTAAAATCAGGGCCTTTTTAAATGAAGTATTCAGTTAAGTGGCTATTTCTGAATATTTAAAGCATTAAGTGGAAAAATAAAATGCAAATTCGTAGGATTTCAAATAAAATATCGGTCGGACGTGAAAAGTTAGGGGCTGTTTCTGAATAGTGTAGTTATTCGATGTAACAATGTAGATCCTAGGTTGGGGTTTCTGTGAAGTTTTGCACCTTTTTCGGGGGCGTAACCTCTGGCAGGTTAAGATACTGGCAGCGTATACCAGGAACTGGATGCTGGTGGTGGATAAAGTATCGTCTGTGCGGTTGCTGTCTTTTATTCCAGTGAATAGGAATGAACCGGGGTGTTAAATATCAAGTAGCTGAGTGATGTGGTGGCAGATTGGACCAGGTGAGGCTGCTGTTACTCGTTCAGCAGGTACACACTCTTTACTCAGCCTCTTGCCTGTGGACTCCATCCCGGTGGGAGTGATGATTGCTCCTGGGCTGCTGGATAGTTTATGATTGTCTTTTTGAGTCAAGGGCATCTCTCACAGTCCGGGCGGATTGATGGCACCCCGGATCCTTAATGAGCAATCCTTACTCATAAGACAGTCGGACAAGCCCTGGCACCGCCGCGGAGCAGCCTGAGAGCTTTCTGAGTGACACCAAATGAAATGAAATCGAATCTCTCCTCTTTTAGTTTGGGGGAGGGATAGAAATTGTAATTGTTTTTTTTTTTGTTTTGAATTAATATGAATTTGGAGCGAGAGCACTGTTGTGGGACTACGCTCCTCCATTAGGCCACGATGAGACACACTGAAGTATTAAATGAATATGAAATGAAGTGAAATCAAATGAAAGTTATTTTTTCCCCCACCCCCCCGCAAGTGTTTGCCCCGGTACTCATTCAAATGGGAGCGTCTGCGGCGTCTTGTGCAAATGAACTACACGACACCTTTAACCTGATAACGGCAGGACGCAGAACTCGTTCCCTCCGTCCGTTTGTTTGAATTTGCAGCCGCTGTGAAGAAATTAGATTCGGCTGTAATCAAAAACAGATTCACTTTGTTCACTCGAGTGTTTCTGCGTTGGGATGGCGAAGGTGGCGTCACGTTTGTGGCCCAGGAATTTCGGAAGTGACGTCCATCACGCGCGGGGCACCCGGGGTCCCACCGCACTCTGACACCTCTTCACGTCTCTAATGGAGATTAATGGGCATGATTGAGTTTCCCGTCAGCCCATAAACATTTTGCACCTGTTAGGAGGGACTGTGTCGAATTACCATCCATATAATTAGGAGCAGCCGTGTACAGTGGACTTAATTCAGCCTCTAATTCACCCCTTCTTGCTCCTCAGTGTGGATATTTCTCCAGAACGGAGCTCCATTTGGTTTCCTAAGGGCCCCTTCAGTGGGTGGTTCTGTGTAAATGAGATTTGTGTGTGTGTGTGTGTGTGTGTGTGTGTGTGTGTGTGTGTGTGTGTGTGTGTGTGGAGAACCTCTATATACTGTCAAGGTTCCATATCAAACCACAAACCACTCTTTGTTCCCTCTCCACCGTCAGAATTAGGCAGAATTTTTAAAGAAATTCCCCTTTAAAGTTTGAGGGACCCATACCCAACATTTTTTCTTGTATATATTCAAGATACTTCATTTGTCACATGCAGTCATACAAGTACAACACACAGTGAAATGTATCCAATATATATATATATATGTTTTGACATTCACTCATGGAGTTTGTGTAGTTTCAAGCGCTGTAATTCATTTCTACTCTACTGTTTGTCCAATCCCTCTTTATTTGTTGCAGTTATACAGGCGTTTTTTTGTTGCTGTGCCTTTAAAGGGCCCATATCCAGCATTTTGTTCCCTTTGTTTAGGTCCATACGTAACATTTGTCTGTTGTCTAACATTTTGTCTAACAGCCAATAGGAAACACTCCAGAATGATTTGGAATAAAAATACTTTACATTAACATACATTAGAAGTCAAGACTGTTTTTCTTCTCCTGTAAAATGACCGTTTTGGGGCGTGTGTGTGAGGTTTTACAGTCATGGTTTCCTCTTTATTCTATAGAAATAATGTAGGCGGTTCTGTTACCACGTCTTTAAGACCGGTGGATGGATATGAGCTCTGTTCTGAATGGCAGCCCTGTATATCCCCCCGTTTTCTCCTCCATGAAACACTCTTTATAACTTCAGTGAGAATTTGCAAGATTGTAGATTGAGTAGATTGATTTACGTAAATCAACAAAAATGAACTGTTTTGTGGCTTAGTTTCTGGATACGGTCTGTATGGCTTGGGGAGCGGATGGGAGATTTTGAAACTTGACTAATATTTGCGCAGCTCTTTTATTTAAAAGTGGTATTCCATGATATGGGCCCTTCGAGATTGATATATGTAAATTACCTCTGTTCAGCAAATGGATTGTATAGACTTCTTTTGAACAATATTTACAAACCACATCGTTTACTAAACACCTGGGCAAAATCTGGGCATTATTCTGAGAACATTGTGTCCAAGCCAAGAACCTGCTAGGAAGCTAATGAATGAGCCAATAGGAAACGCTCCCGAATGATTTGGAATGAAAAAACTTTACATGAACAGTCAAGAATGTTTTCCTTCTCCTGTAAAATGACCATTTTGGGGTCCGTGAATGAGGTTTTGCAGTTTTCTTCTTTATTCTATAGAAATAATGCTTTTGGGCCTCTCTCTTTCTCTCAAGCCCACTCTGTCCATCAGTCTTGAGATATTTTATCCCATTAACACAGACTGGTGGACAGAGAGGGGCGAGATGTAGGAGATGATTGGCTGCGGGTGTTGGTGGAAGGTGGTGAAGCTTAGAGAAGAGTGGTAATGGAGAGTGCGGAGGGAAGGTGTACTGCAAAAAAAACGACAGTAGACCAGTGCATGGAAAGGTTGATCACGTGTGGAAGTGAACATTGTCTAACGTTGAAGTGAACCTGCGCCAGGGTAGTGGAAAGGCATGATAGGACTGGGGGAATAAAAAAAAAAGGAGCAAGAAGATGGGAGTAGACAGAAAGCAGGGTTGAAGTGTGTGCATGGAAGACATCCATCAATTCCCCTCACTCCCCTGGGATCAATCCCTCACTCCTTCCGGGTCTCTGGACCGCCTCTTTGGGATTAACACCCAATTAAGGTCTGATTCCTATCAAACCTTCTGTCAATCTTAATGAGTTTTAGTACATGACAGTCCCTTTGATCCAGTCGGAGACCTTGGAGACTTCAGAGAAGAATCGTTCTGACGTATGCGAATGCTCACGTTTGACGAATGGATGCTGTGGGACATTAATTATTTAGGAGAAGGCATTCCGGTGCCGAAGAGGCATCTAGCTGTCAGTCGGCTTATCAGATTTTAGCCTGCTGTTTTGGAACTGTGATGAATTTGTTTTTCTCTTTCACAAATATTAACGTTTCTTTTGATAACCGACGCGCTCAGTCCTGTACGGTTGACCTGTGAACGTTAAGATTTCAAGATTCTTTCTTATGCACAGATATTCGACATGCAGTCAAATGGGGTCCTGATACATCTATAAGACAGCGATAATAGATTAATGAGAAAATATAAGTCATAAAAATATGTAGCAAGAAATAAATTGTGTAAGCAATTTAAAATAAGAGTGTAAACTGCTTAATGTCTGTCAGACAAAAAAAAAAGATCCATTTATTGATTTTTACCACGAAGCATAGCAAGACACTAAGGTCTGCATGCATCCAGATATTCTTGATAATGTTTTTTCTCTGCATTTCGGCCTCCCATCTGAATCAGAAACGACGCCTGTGTCACAGCATATGGTTTAGAACATCCTCAGCAGCAACACGACATCGGGAGAAACGGCCTCAGTCTAAAAGCATCAGGCTGAGCTGCTTAGCCTCAGCATCGGGCACTAAGATGACATTCACAATTCTGTACAGATAATGATAACAAAACACTAAAGCTAGGAAATTCTGGCCACCAAAAAGAAGAAAAATAACCAAAACGTTTGACCAAAATAAATATTAAATAGGCCCACAAGACTGTTGAAATCTAAGACTATAAAATTAATTTTCATTTGTTGATAATTAAATACAGGGATACAAATTAACACTCTGTTCACTTCTAAGTTGCCTTCTTCCTCTCCAGCTTCAAATTTCAAGCCTAAATGGTGCAAATTGAAAATTGCAATAAGAAGCCGTCGCCTCAGTTTCCACTGCAGCCTCCCTTGGCCTTGATTTCAGTCTAAAACTGTCGGAGACAAAAGCGCTTCATAAAAAAACAAGCAGTATTTAAGTAATGAAGACTGACTTGAATGCTGAGCACAAATGACTCTTTTGTATGAATTGTACGTGACTCCGGCGGCTGGGGGTTGTTTCGGGGGCTGCTCTGTATTCCGGCTCCGCCGTGCCAGATGTGTCTGGGTTTGTGCTCCTTCGCTTGCACGTTTAAACACTTAATGTAGTTCATTAGAGTTTT
Source organism: Phenacogrammus interruptus (assembly GCA_037974425.1). NCBI lineage: Eukaryota > Metazoa > Chordata > Actinopteri > Characiformes > Alestidae > Phenacogrammus > Phenacogrammus interruptus. The sequence goes on along the minus strand of JBBPCW010000027.1, from coordinate 4,281,884 downwards.
TATCCAGCTAATTACACAAGGGCCCGGCCTGGGAGACGAGCTGGGCACTTGGACGGGCGAACTCCCAGATGGTGTCCCCTCAGGACGAGCGTCAGTCATCTTTGCTTAAGACACCTTGATAATTGCGGGAGGCGACAGGATTACCGCAGTGTTCTTGTACAAATGCAGTAGCTATTGTTCACACCATGTTGAATACTACTGTAAAAACATATGCACTGGATATCCGCTCAGACTGCTTTGTTTTTTTAACGTTTCGCAGGATGCAGAATGAACTTATTCGAGTGTGAATTGGGTCTTTTCTCTGTTGGTTTAAAGATAGACTGGCTGGTCCGTTTCGCTGCTCGTATTGAATGACACCCACCCCCTCACCACGTGCTCGCTCAGTGTGTGGTGTCTGTGGCTTCCCACACTGGTCTCTGAGCACAACGATCCGCACTAACTGAGCTGTACTCACATTAAGAGCCTGTCAAGGATGGAAGGGGAGGGGGTTACCAAGGCAATTCAGTCACAGGAGAGCTTTTATCAATGAGCGCTCTGTCTCACCTCAGCAACATCCTAACCGCTATTGTCAGCTCAGCTCAACTGCCCGCTCTTATGAAAGGGAACAACAGTCTGTAAAGACGCCAGAAGACAGCCGATTGGCTGACGACGGGCCGAGCTGTAGCCAATCGGGGTGAATAACAGCGTCTGGGCTTGCAGCAGAGTAAGAACTACGGCTCTGGAGAATGTACAGGGTACAAAGCGCAAAATCATAATTCACCTCCCGTGTTCATTTCTATAGGTGTTCAAATGAATAGAATGGAAATAAATAGGCCTGTCTGGCTGTCTGTCTGTCTGTCATTTTTGCTTTGGTCTCAATAATCTAATCAATCAACCCAGACACGAATGTTCTGGAATTACTTGCAGGTCAGCACTGAACATCTGAATAAACTAGGGAGAAAGGTGGGGGGTCCAGTGGTGGCCCTCGGGTGGTTCGTAGCCTTAAGAGGTTGTGTGTGTTCTAGGATAATGAGCATGTGCAGTGTTGTAATGCAGACTGGATATAGACTGATCCAGAGGCTATTTGGGAGAGGGAGGATATGGAAGCGAATAGGCTGATTAAACAGCTAATCTGCGCGTGTGGCTCTAGTGAGAAGGGGATAATGCAGAGCTTGGTCAGCTGATATTCTATACAGGGATTTACAAGGAGTACAGCCCAGCAGGACTTTTCAGTATTGTGTTAAGTGAGAGAATGTATTGTTTTTTCAGTGTCACAAGGTGTTCTTAGGCTGTAAGGGTTAATTATATGCAAGCCTGAGGCTCTTTTGTCTGCATAGTAATCCCCCCCCCCCAACATCCCTCTTTTCCTCTCTCTCTTCTTTCTCCTGTATTTCCAGTCTGATGTATGGGAGTTCCAGGTCCTCCCATCCAGACTCAGAACTGCTCCATCGTCAAGCATATGCCACAGCACACCCCCTGCAGGGCTATGCAACCAATCATCACCCAGGCAGCTCTGGACAGGGTGGCGCGTGGGGTGCAGCTGGCCGGAGTTTAGGTGAGCGACACAAATCTTGATTTGCTCAATGTATTAATACTTTTACAATAAAAAAAAACATATTTGGTTTTATTGTTTAAGTAGGTTTGCATAGTGATTATCCCTACTCAATATATTGAGCATTTTTTCTTACAGGCCTTTCAGGTTTGTTTGATGCTGGGTTACATCATGCAAGCTCCTCAGGGCCTGACGCTTCTGTCATGAACCTGATCTCTGCTTTGGAATCTCGAGGGCCACAGCCTCCCCCTTCTGCCTCCTCCCTCCTCTCCCAGTTCCGTACTCCCTCCTGGCAGACTGGTAAGTACCTGTTGCCACATTCTTTACTTCCTATTGAAAGTGGCACTTTGTAATTGCAGGAATTAATTAATTAATGCAGATGTGGTTTTAACCTGTTGATCCTGTAGTTTCTTTGTTTCCCTCTCTGTTGCCGTAGCAATGCATGCTCCAGCCCCCGCTGAGCTCTTCATCTCCAGTGCTTTGCCTGGCTCTGGCTCCTTCCCTTCTTCCTCTGCACTGTCAGCGTATCAGCACCCTGCCTCCTTCTCAGGCCGTTCCTTCGCTGGGGTCACCCCATCGCTGTCTCTCCAGGACACGCCTACCTTCAGCCCCACCTCCAATGGCCTCCTGTCACCACATGATCCATTGCTGCACATAAAAACACCGTCTCAGTCCAGCCTGGGCTTTGATCGTCTCCTCTCCTCACAGAGTGCAGCAGCATACAGAGGAGCTCAGGAGCCTTCAAGCACTCCTGCACCTCCATCTCAAGCGTCCGCATCCTCCTCTTCTCGTCATTTACCTCCACCCCAGTTTAACCTGCTGTCCTCGCAGCTTCAAGACCAGTCCTCCCAGCTGTACAATGCTTCTGTGTTCTCCTCAGCACCTGCTCCGCCACAGCCCCCTACCCCTCAAGAAAGAGCGGTTCCCAGGCAAGACAGTGTAATTAAGCACTATCAAAGACCGTCCCCTGCACAGTCTCAGTTATCCTCCTCCACACCACATCCCCTGCAGCATTATCTTAGCTGTGGGGCTTCAGGGTACCAGCAGATCTCCCACCATCAGCATGCAGGAATGAACTGCAGTCCTCTGGGTGATCAGAGCCCATCATCTGATCCCAAACCATCACCCCGGTCAGAGCAAATATACCGCCCCATAATACAGCCCCCGTATAGCTCTTCCTCAACATCTTCATCAGCTGCCACAGGAGGTGGTATTGGGAAAACAGGAAAGAGTTCAAGTTCTAGCAGTGGCTATTCATCCTCTAGCTCTTCTTCATCCAGAACGCCTCACACGCCTCCCTCAGCCTCCTCCACTTCCTCCTCCTCCTCTGCTTCATCTAACCCCAGTGCTTCATCTAGCTCCTCTTCAGCTCCTTCAAGGCAACAGCCACCACCCCAATCTGCACCTCCTCCGCCACCTCCTCCACCTCCCCCTGTCTCTTCTTCTGCAGCTCAGCAGCCTCCCTCCAAACCCTGCCTTTCCACATATGGTTCTCCTGTTGCTCCTGTTAAAACCACCTCTGGCCTCCCTGGCCAAACCCCACCACAGCAACACTCACAATCATATTCGCCAGGTCAACCCCCATCCTCCCATCCTTCCCAGCCTTACGGAGGATTCAGCTCCCCACAGGCCCAGGATCTGAGCTCCGGTCCTGGGGGGTCAGGAAAAGCATTTGGGGGTCTTGGAGCGACAGGACGTTCATTTTCAGCTGAGGCGGTGTATGGTTCTGAATCAGGATATGGTTCTTTGCCACCATCTCTTGGAGGAGCAGGAAGTCCCTCTATGGGATATGGTGGTCCAGGACATTCACCTGCCCTAATAGGATCTGGAGGGGGTACAGGTACAACAAGTAGTGGTGCTGGCTCAGGAGGGGCTAGTTCAGGGGGTGGGGGTGCTGGCAGTAACAATGTTGCAAGTGGTGGAGGATCATACCACCTACCAGACTCCAGCCCATCCCCTTCAAGTAACTCCGGAATCATCCGCCCAGGACTGCACTCCCCTGCACCTACACGCCCTGCACAGTCTCCCGGAGGAACTGGAGGTAGTAAGTACTTGTCCTCAGTTCTCTCTCCTGCTTTTTTAGCATCGCCACAGGGGTATTCGGACACACGGGCACCCCCACCCCAAACACAATCTTATCATCCGACACCACCAAAGTCCAAGTCAGAGTCTGATATGCTAGGTATTGAACGATCCCAAGAGGAGGATGAAGAAGATGATGATGATTTTCTAATTCAGCATCTGTTGCACTCTCAGAGTCCAGCACCTCCACCTTCGCAGCATCACTCCCAGCAACAGCCACCACAGCTTCCTTCCCAGCAGCAGCCACCACAAACCCAGTCAGTGCCCCAAAGCAGGGAAGGAGCAAAGGGGATATCTGCCTACGAACTGAACAAGGCATCCGAGGAACGCTACCATCTACAAAGTGTCATTCGCACCAATAATGCCACAAATAATGTGGCCCCTGGTGCTGCGAACACCACTGGAACAAGTACTGGTTCAGAGAGTCAGCTGGAGATGTCTCTCAAGAAGCCACAGCAGCAATCAAAAACAGATAGACCAGTGTCTGGAGCTGGGACGAATGGAGGGAGAGGGGGAATGGATTCACTCTCTCACTCTCATCCCCATGCACCTCGCACTCACCAACATGACTCTCTTAGCTCAGTGGTCCATTATGGAAGAGGAGACCCATACGGTCACCAGGCGCACCAACACCAACATCACACTTCACACTCCTCACTCCCACAGCACTCTCAACATTCACAGCACTCCCATCCCCATTCTTTGTCTCACTCCCATATGGAGCTCAAGAAAGCTCCAGATCCATCAGAGATACCCTACTTGCGAAAGACACCAGATTTGCAACAGCGACAGTCGCAGACTTCCCTTTCCCACATGGATTCATCACCGGACCAGACTCAGCAACCTCAGCAAGCTCACCTTCTTCAGTCCGTTCTTTCTCACACCACACATAGCAAGATAGACACTCAGCAGGCCTCCCAGCAACAGCAGCACCCTTTGAGCCAACAGGGTTTAATGGGACCAACTGGAGGCCTCGGGACTTCTAGTGGTGGGGGAGTGGAAACCCAGCCACAGGCCTCTCAGCTTCAGCTCCAGCTTCAGTCCCAGGCTATGGAAGCACATTATGGGCGTGAAGCACAACGAAACCAAAGTCAGTCCAGTCAGAATTCTGTCTCGCAATTAGACATGCTTGAGCGGTCGCTTTCAAGGACAAACAGCCGCGAAGGTACGGGGCCTACTGAGAGCACCAGTGAACATCACAGACCACAGCAGCAGCGACAGTTGCAGCAGCAACAAATGCAGCAGCAGCAGCATAGGATGCCCTCACACCATCAGTCCCACCATCCTCAACAAACGCCCTCAGAGCTGGATTTTCTAAGTGAGCCAAATCTGAGCATGTCAACCTCATCTCATCTGCACCATATGGCTTCACACCACACACACCCTCATGCTCACCACCAGCCACAGCCCCACCCTCATCACCAACACACTCACCAGCAGTCTCATCACATGTCAACCAGCTCTGCACCTCTGCAGCCTCAGGCCCAGCCAAGGGAACCAGAGCCCCAGCTTGCCCAGACGCAGCTAGATCAGCTCAAAGAGCACCAGTTTGACACTGAAAGTCCTGCAGGGAAACCAACTCAGAATCAGGGACAGAGCCAGCAGCAACAGCAGCAGCAGAGGTTTGTGCCTCTGACCTCTATCTGTTTCCCCGACTCTCTCCTCCAAGATGAAGACCGGTCATTTTTCCCAGGAATGGAAGATATGTTCTGCTCTGAGGACTACAAGTCCAGTTGCGCAGGAGGAGGAGGTGCGGGGCAAGGAGATCAGGACATGGTGTCTGAAGGGGTCGTAAATGTTCAGGATGGAATTGAATCCGTTAAGACAGGCGGAGGAGCAGGTGGATATGACATGATGGGTCACCATGGTGACCAAGGGTATGGCCAGTACTGTCACAGTCTTTCTGAATCTGGTAATGGCACCATGCATCTAGATTTGGACTCCCTGAAAACCCACGAACTCCCATCCACTGTGAACACAGAGCAACTGGGCCTGATCCAGTCTCAGGCTCCAGGCATTGGAATGGGTGGGACAGGGTCTGGTGTAGATGTAACGGGAAACAAAATGATGGGATCTTCTGGGGTAGGAAGTGGATCTGGAACAGGTGGGCTGACATCACCCATCTTCTGTTCCTCAAGACCCAAAAAACTACTGAAGACCAGCTCCTTCCATCTTCTGAAACAGCGTAGGGATCCTAATTCTCAACCACAGGCTAAGAAAACTTATGCCCAGGAATATGAATTTGAGGATGATGAGGATAAAGCAGATGTTCCTGCTGACATTCGACTAAATAGTCGGCGACTCCCGGATTTGCTTCCTGACCTGGTGTCTAGCTGCCGAAAATCTGGTGGCGGTTCAGGGGTCGGTAGTCTAAGTCCCCTAATGGCTGACTTGGATTTCTGCCACCCCTCAGGATACCCGTCTCTCGGACCTCCTCAACTGCTTCCCCAAGATGGGCCAAAGAAGAGGGGCAGAAAGCCCACTAAACCCAAACGAGAAGGTCCTCCCAGGCCTAGAGGAAGACCCCGTATTCGTCCACTACCAGAACCTTCATATTGCAGAGGCCTAGTTGGAGCTGGTGCTGGCGAGAGCCGAAGGGGCCGTGGTCGAGGAAGGGGCCGTGGCAAGAAAGACGATCTTATGTTGGACATGCAGAGAGACATGACCAAAGGACAGAATTACCATCAACAACCTCATCAACAAGCACCTCATCTGCATCATCAACAACAACAACAACAACTTCAACAACAACATCAACAGCAACACTTACAACAACATTTGCACCACCACCCACAAACACAGCAGCATCTCCAACCACAGCAGCAACACATGCACCAACAGCAGCACCTACATGCACAACACCACCAACAACATCTACATCAGCAGCAGACACATCATCAGCAGCAACCACAGCACCAACAACATCCACAACATCAGCCCCAACAACAGTATCAGGAACCTATCAAACCAATCAAGGTGAGTGAGGGATGTACAAAAACAAGGTACTTCTTAATGCTTTATTGATAACATACTGTTACTTGAAACAATGTAATCCACCATTGTTTACTCATTTCTAGATCAAGCTCCCTCTTCCCTCCATGCCCTCGTCAGAGTCCCTCTTGAGGACAGACTCATTGTCGAGCACAGATCCAGTTTTATCTGATGGCTCAGTAGGATCCGCTCCATCTCTAGGCCTGAGTCCCGGGCCCACGTCTGCGCTGGACATGAACAGGGGCGACATGAACCGTGTGCAGGACAAGATGAAACAGAAGGACCAAGACCAAGAGGTAAATAGAATGGATATGAGATCTCTTGTTTTCTTAATTGCAGTTTCATCTTTATGTATCCAGGAGACACTTGGCAGTTTGTTTAAGATAAAACCTATTAACATTTTATTGATTAGGGCTTTTGTGTTTTACTAGGTTACTGGCCCATGTTAACTAGAGCAGTGATCCCCAACCTTTATTTGGTCACTGTCACGGGAGGGGCTGCTAAGCCCCATCCCGGATTTACCTCGGTGTGCACACGAATAGGCAGGCAGCCAGAGATCCATGCTGAACCAGTGTTTATTTAAACCAAACAGAAAAGGGAACTCAAATGGGCACGCGGGCCCCCAAGAATTGGAACCAGAATAACCACGAGAGACGGGACATCAACACTACAAGAGGCAATGGACACATGAGGTTACACAGACAGGCACAGGCTTATATACATCACATAACTAGGGGAAACACAAGACAGCTGGGGAGCACATCAACAGAAAGCAGGTGATGACAAAAACCACGTGACACAAGCAGAACCTAGGAACACATCAGAATAAAAGTCCACAGAACAGAAACAAACAGAACAGGGCAAAGTCAGGACAAAAGCAAGAAAAACGTCCGTGACAGTCACGGACTGGTGTAATATCAGAAACTATGTTCACGGCCCGTCCTTTAAGGAGTGTCAGATAAATATACGTATACGCATTTATACTAATAAATGATACGTATAAAAATGGGGATATTTTAAAAATATAATAATGGGGGTATCTTTAAAATATAATAATAAAGGTAAATCCAGTGTGTACTCACAGCTTTATTAACAGCATTTTCATAACAATGAGCCGACAACAGAACACGGGTAACATCCACGTTTTTTTTCTGTGCAGCCCGCGGACCGGTACCACATGACCCCCGGCCCGGTACCGGTCTGCGGCCCGGGGGTTGGGGACCACTGATCTAGAGAACCAAGGTTCTACCACCCAGCCTGTAAAAAATACCTGAAAAAAGAAAAACAAAGGCATGATGCCATTTAGAACGTGAATTGCAGAAATTACACTGTTACATAAAGAGCCATCAGGGAAGTTTTTTGGCTTGGTGTATATGGCTGTGCATTAGATTATAATGAGTCAGGCTGTAGCAAAGAGAAACTGCATTATGGCAATGTGTAAATGATAACTCTCACTTCAAAGAAACTTATCTTCTCCTCCTTACAACGAACAGAGATGTATCACTTTTATTAACGACAAATTCTATAAATACAAAAACACAGTTGAAATATATGAAATATAACTGTATTAACTGAAATAAATAGAAAATATGTTTCATTCTATGTGCACATAAAGGCAAATCCATTTTCCATCCATTGTTCAGTGCCTAAAGATGGTGAAACTTTAATCAAATGATCCCTTCCCCTATGCCTTTGTGTAAAATTGTACTTGTGAAATTGCTCTTGTTGCCTCAGCAACAGGTAACCTCAGAAGAGAAGGAAGGAATTAGAAACGGGGGGCTGTAATGTGTAGATATCTTTAGTTATTGCAAATGCAATGTGGTTTCTCCACAGATGTCCTGGGAGAGAGACATGGATGAAGAGCTGACCCCAGAGGCCTGGGCTACCATGCAAAAACTGTCCAGCCCAGTAAGACACATGTTTGAGCTTTGAGTATTTTGTGATTATTTAATAACGGCACCAGGGTGAATATGAAAAAAAAAACATTTAATGCAAGGTATAATGCAGCAAGCATGTCACAAAAATATAATTTCAATTTGAAGGGATATAAGCCAGTATTTTAAAATGAAGTAAACCATATGTCTGTCCTCCTCGTTTATCTGAGAGAGAATGCATTGTCCTCTGCGTGCTGGTGCGCTTCGTTCCACTAGAGGGAGCAGTATCTTCTGAGTCTGAGATGATTGACAGACAACCGTGATCACTCTGTCCTTAAAAAAATGCAATAAAAGGAAGGGGGAGAGCTGGCTGTTGCCAGGGTAGCTGTTGCCACGGTTACTCATTCATAGTAATCGTCATCCACCCCCCCTGCTGTTCAGTAAGGTGTACTACCTCCTCCTTAGACACACCTAACACAGGAGGAGAGCATAGCAATGAGAAAACCTTGACAGAAATAAAGCAATTTCTGGTTATTTTAAGTAAAAAAGTGCTCAGTTTGTTATTACTTAAAATTTCAGCTCAACTCATACGTGACCTCGTTATTTCCCCAATATTTTTTTCTCCTTTCCTCTCATTTTGTCATCTCAATACATATATATATATATATATACACATATATATGTATATATGTGTGTGTGTGTGTGAGCGAGCGTGTGAGTGAGCGTGTGTATGTGAAAACGTGTGGTGTGTGTGTGAAAGCATGTG
>JBBPCW010000027.1:4242560-4258015 GCA_037974425.1 Phenacogrammus interruptus | reverse complement strand
TGTGTGTGTGTGTGTGTGTGTGTGTGTGTGTGTGTGTGTGTGTGTGTGTGTGTGTGTGTGTGTGTGTATGTGTTTCTAAAGGGAGGATGCAGACCCCCTGTCTGCTGCTGTTGCTGGGGTTTTGCGCCGCATCTGTGCTGCCCCCCTGTGGCGGCTTTGGGACCCGCAGGCTGTGTGGTATTCAACTGGTGGAGGCGCTGCTGTTTGTGTGTGGAGAGAAAGGCCTCTTCTACCAGCCTGGCAGGCGCGTGAGACAGGATAACCTTCGTAAGTGTGTATGTATGTGTGTATGTGTCTAGGTGTATATGTATATATATAGTATTAAAAACGTATTTGTAAAAAATCGTCAGTATAAGAGGCAGTAATAAAATTACTGCTGAAACACAAATAGTGGTTTTGGGTTATTCACTATACTATGTTTGTTATTGCATGCAATAGTTACATAAGGAGTGAGGAGTTATAGAGTGGGATGGATGAGTGTGTGACGAGGGGAGGAGTTACAGAGTAGGATGGATGGGTGTGTGACAGGGGGAGGAGTTATATTCAGTGGAGCACTTTATGGTGGTTAGTCTGTGGCTAAAAGTACTCTGCACAGGAGCTACAGTGATCTTACAGTGTTGCCTTTGGTTCCTGCTTCTCACAAAGACCCACCAAGACTCTGCATGTCTCCCACCAGGAGTGATGATGAAAGATGGCACCCTCTTCCCTCAGGAGGTCAGAAAGGTCATGCAGAATGGAGCCCCAGTTGGGTCCAGGATGAAGAAACGGGGCATCGTAGAGCAATGCTGCCATTTCTACTGTGACTATTATGACTTGGAGAACTACTGCAACACCTAGAGTGTCAAACATCTCTGCAGATGTGAATGGGGTGTCTGTGTCTCTGTGGTAAATGGATCGGGCCTCAGAACCAATGAATTTGCAGCATGTATATATTATTCATAAACTTCTCTGTATTATTAAAAAGCATAATCTGAAAAAAGAACACAAATAAAACAGTACATGCACTCTGGTCACATATGGGGAGTAAGTGGCTTGTTTATTTCACAGATGAAGAAGATGAAGAAGTACTTATACAGGCCTGATAAAAATGAAGAAAATGTACTACACATGTTATGGATGTAGGTTTGTAGCCTCTAAGAGTTTAGTTAACAGAATTGACAAAGCATTCAGAAATTACAGTTTTGCACCAAAATGCCATATGTATCCATTCATTCTGGGACTCACTTGGGGGCTAACCCTGGAATTCGTTCGGCCCAGAAGACACTACCAGTTAACCCATGTAACCCAGAGCTTGCTCAATCAGTTTAAGTGCGTGCAGTTAATCTGTTGTAGACTGGGATGTATGTAAATGTGTGGTTTTGTGACATCACAAAAACAGTCACTTCAAAACAGGCCCAGTTTACATATATGGCCTGTGTGGCCACGGTTTTGAAACATTAAAGGTGTTTGCTTTCCTTCATCACACTCTTATTTTAGAAATTCAGTTTTTAATATTTATGGCCCCTTTATACAAAGGCTATTGGGTCTGACTTATTACGATTTTGTGTTTGTTTTTTTCAAGGGAGAGGTACACGTTAAAAGATAGGGAAAGAATGGAAAAATTAATAAACAAGACAACTGCCAAAAAAACACTACACGACCAAAAAACGACATTTCCCAGAAGCCCTCGCCGCCTGGTTTACAGTGAGAAAAGTAAAATGGCGGATTAGGAGGGGATGGGCCTCTTATTGTGTTCTTAAGAGAAAAAATAACGTTTCAGGGTTTAATATCGCGTTTTTAAGGTTACTGGAGACCTTAATAAAACGCTTTAGGGAGTAACGACTTTGGATTTCAGCCCTCCGGCTCGTCTGCCCCCTCTGAAGGTGGGTTTAGTCTGTTTTGGTGAATGTTGTCGGTCGACCTGCTAAAGCAGCGCTGCGATGCTGCTTGTTAAAGGCAACAAATGTAGTATTTCCCCTCAGCAATATGTTTTCGGTGCTGCCTACCAACGCACACAGTCCTTAAAATTTTGTCGGTGGCTGTGTTTACTGCCTCCGTTCTGTAATGATGTAAAACAACAGGGTTTTGCTAGCATAGCTGGCTAGCTACGCTAGCTCGCAGGGGCCAAGGCAGAAGTTGGAGACAGATTGCCTTTTACATCTTCTGTGTTTCTACTTTGAATCGCGCTTACAGAATTGGTTCCTTACATCTTCAAAGTGCCAGCTTAACAGAAGAAAATCAGAGAAATCAAGATCAGTCCGCTCAGTGATGGTGATTAGGGGGTCAGTAAGTGGAAACCGTTGACAAGACACCACAAAAGGCCATTCTGTACCTTATTTTCACCTAATTCAATGCTTAATTAGAAACCTGCATCAAAATAGGGCAGTTTAGCTATTGACACTCAAGTTTTGTCTCACTGATGTTTAATCACATCTTTTTATTTGAGCTTTAAGTTGAGCTTACAGAATTGCCAGCTTACATCTATAGAGTACCAGGTTATAGGAGAACACCAGGGGCACATGCATCATTGGATGATGTGTTGTTTGAAATCAAGTTCAGTGCTTACAGGGTCAGTTCATGGAAAGCACCGACAAGACACCACAAAAGGCAATTCTCCACCTTATTTACCCCAATTCCATGCTTACTTAGAAAACTGCCTCAAGAGTAGGAGAGTTTAACTCCTGATCCTCAATATTATAAGTTTTGCCTCATTGATGCTTATTGATGATTTTAATCACGCCCTTTTATACCTGAATAGCAGTTGGTGCAGTCATATGATACACCAGGTTCCAGCCACAGTAATGTGATTTTGACCATTTGTCGTAATTTTTGTGTTGAGGGCATCTAGGGCTGGGCGATTTGGCCTAAAATCTAAATCTCGATTAATTGAACATTTTAACTCGATTACGATTAATGAGCGATTATTTGATTTATTTGTTATTTTTTTGCCTTCATAGTTCACTGACAAGTCGCTCAGTTGTCTCAGTGTCTAAGCTCTCCATGCTCGACATGTCGGCGGAGTAATGTAACTAGATTAATCTCATTGTAATCTTGGAATTAATTAATCTAAATTAAAATGGCTCATTTTAATTCTGCCAAAGGTCTGAAGCCCCCCCCCCCAAAAAAAAAAAAATCCCCGTGCCTATTTTTATAGTGTAAACTATAAATATGCCTCCAAATGTTCTCCCAGATCACTTTAATTTCATTTTGAACTTTATTTAATACATTGCCCTTAAAGAAAATGTAAATATAAACCCGAGGTTTACATACGGAAAAGTCAGTAACGAGAGAGACAGAGAGGGAGCAAGAAGAGAGAGACAGAGAAAGAGTAAGGCAGAGCGAGAGAGTGAGAGACGATCCGCACGCTCCGGAAAAGTCACGAACGAGAGAGAGAGCGGGAGAGAGCAAGCGAGCGAGACAGGTTTTAAATGGGCGCGATCCGGAAAAGTCACGAATGAGAGAGAGTAAATCCCACCACTAAACGTAACATCACGTGACTCCACACGCGGTAGTGTTTTTAAAGGGAAAGTAATCGAAATAATCGACCTGGAAAAATTCAATCAATTATAGGTTCTGAATGTCGGTTTCGACAAGGGCATCTCTCTAGACCAAGTGCAGAGGATGAGTTTAGTTTGGAGGAAGTTAAGATTAGTTGATGCTTTACACATTACTGGATTGAGCAAGCTAGGGTGTGTGTTTTCAAAGTCACCCCATTTGTTGAAGTTGATGATATTCACACAGATTTTCTTGTCTGTTTCCTGTCAAAGCCTGAGCAATATTCAGATGAAGTGGAAGAAGAAGAGGAGGAGTCTGAGGGAGCCAGAAGGACGACTGGCCTAAGGTGTTACCAAGGAAACAGAGAGACCACAGATGATGAACCCAGTGAGCTGGTAAATGTACAAGGGCTAAAAAATGAATCTGTCAGAACAAGGGTGATGTACTTGTTCCTCCCTCTTAATCTGGACCATCTGCTTGTAATGTAGTGAAAATGGGAGACTGGCCCAAGTTGACCCCCAGTGCTTTGTGTCTGTGTGTGTTTGTTTTATGCTTGTGTAGGAGGCTTCTGCTGCTACTTCCTCTGACACTACATTCCTTATGCCTCAGCAGTGCTCTGAATATCGTTTTGCCAACAGGTAGGTGCCATAGAATGTTGAGTACAGTTAACATGGAGCATTTACTCTAATCAGCCATAGCATAACACTACCTGCCTCAAATTGTATAGATTCTGCTTGTGCCACCAAAGTAGTTTTGACCAGTTGAGGCATGATCTCCACAAGACCTCTGAAACTGCTGTGGCATCAGGCACCAAAACATTGGAACCAGATTTCTTTCCTGTAGGTTGAGAGATGGTCACTCCATGGATAGGACTAGTTTGTCTAGCACGCAAGATAGATGCACGATTGATTGATCTAGGGAATGTTGAGGTGAAGTCAGTACCTTTGCCAACTCTTTGTTCCTCAAATCATTCATAGCGTATTAAGTGTGGAAGGGCACTTTATCATGCTAATTGAGGAAACCGCTATTAGGAAAAATCGTTGACATGAAGGGGTGTGCTTGGCCTGTAGCAACTTTTAAATAGGTAATATGTGTCTAAAAAGCATCCAAATGGATGCCAGGATTTAAGGTTTCCAAGCAGGATGTTGCCCAGAGCATCACACTGCTTCCACCAGCTTACCTTTCTCTCATAGTGCCTGCTGGTGCCCTTAGCTTTCAAAGGTAAGCAGTGTTACAGGGGTACCTTGAGTTACAACAGTCTCAACATACTGCATTTTGAGTTTACAATGCTCACTCCCACTTTTCTTACACCGTTATCCTTGTACTTGTGGACTATGTGGGTGAACTAGTTTGGCATATGAGTGAGGGAGCTTTATTTTAACGATTTTACAAATATTTTAGAATAGTTAAGTTACTTAGGCTAGGGTGTGTTTCAGCTTACACCAAAACACGGGTTGCATCACTGTCAAATGACATGATGTAACTCAAGGACCCCTTGTATGTGTACCTGGCAACCATATAATGTAAAGGCATGATTCAGCAGACTAGACTATATAGACCCATAAGTAGCAAACTGTGTTGCACTGTGTGTCCTGACACCTTTCTATCACAGCCAGCATTGACTTTTTCAGCAATTTGTGTTGTTTAGCCCAGGCAATCTTGCCTTTGCCCTTCCGTTTACCATTACCTTGGGCCACTTGGGTATTAACCACTACATACCAGGAAACCCCCCCCAAGACCAGCATTTTTTTAGATGCTTGCACCCAGTTATATAGCCATCATAATTTGGCACTTGTTAGAGTTGCTCTGATCCTGATCCTTACTATAATAACTAGATATTCATGTTCTGCCTTATATTTCCCATCCCTTGACTGGTATCACTGTAATGAGATCAATGTTATTGTTTTCACCTCTCAGGTGTGTCTGATCAATTGTGTGTTATTTCCTGTCCTAGAGCTTGTTTAGGCTTCCTCTAGATTACTAATCTAGTGATGTTTTCTTTTACAAGTGACATTGATGTGGCGCTTACAGCAGAGGTGAGAGTAGAGGAGACTTCGTCGTTGCCTTTGTTGGGGCCTGCTGTCCCTGATATCATATTCAGAAAGACAGGTGAGTGCATATGCTGCTGTTTGTTATATATAGCCTTTATGTCTAGTTCCAGTTTGGGAGGACTAGAGGATAGCAGAGCAGCTTAATGGGGCTGTGCATGGATACAAAGCATGTAACACATTGTGTGCATTTGTGCTATGCAAATTATTCTTTTGTGTGATTATATCTTTTCTTTTCGCTAGGGTGTGCATTTGATAGACAGTTGCCTCCATCCACAGCCCCCAGACCGAAGAAGGGCTTTGCAGACTGCCTTTCACCCCCTGTCCTTTTCCCCTTTTGGACTGCAGCACAAATGCCCAGACCATCTTCTCTCTGCACCTCTCAGAGGGAAACGGAGACTGCCAAAAGTCCTCTTCCGTCTTCTCCTTCCACATCTCCTTCATCCCCCTCTTCTGCTCCCTCTTCCCCCTCTTCTTCTCCCTCCTCATGCTCTCCTGGAGATAGAGGAATAGGCTATCATGAGGACAGGGATGATGGCCATGCCGGGAACAGTATGGTCAGCAAAGTGGCTGGAGATGGAGTGTCATCTACTTCATCTTTAGCTCCATTGTCACTCTCTGCGCCCCCAGGATCTTTGAATCCATTGCGTTGTGTCTCCTCATCTCCCAACCTGCATGGCAATTGCCAAAGAGAGGACACAGAGTTGGAAATCTATGACCCTTTTCACCCTACTGATGGGGAAGGAGAACCAGGCACTGGTCTGGAGGAGGAGGAGGAGGAGGAAGAGGAGGAGGAGGAGGAAGAAGAAGAGGGAGATAAGTATGACCCATTTGAACCCACTGGCTCACCAGCCTCTGAGAAAGAGGAGGAAAGAGACATGGAAATAGAGGAAGAGGGAAGTACAGTGAGTAGCATACCATGTGAAGTGAAAGCAGGTACGGAAGTGGAGCTAGAGACAGTGGCTGAGGCAGAGGGTCCACCTCCAGACTCAACAGAGACCCTAGTTTCAGCTCCGGAGGACGAGGATGCTCACACACTGAACAGCATCAAACCCATGAGGGAACGAGGGAAAGGTGCGAGACAGAAGAGACCGGATGACTTTGAGCATGACTCTGAGATTGAAGAAGGTGAGATAGTGGGTGCCAGTGAAAGAGGGAGAGAAAGGGAAATAGAGAGAAGAAGGGAGGTACTGCTTCCATCACCTGGAAGTCCTTCCTTTCTTCAGGGGGGAGGCCTCAAACCTGAGAGGATCTTGCGGGTGTTGGATGGTGAAGGTTTTGTTTCTGTCCGAGCTGAGGGAGAATGGGATAGAGAGCCAGCACCCCCAGTAGGCATGGGGGACTTAAGGCGGAAACTTACCAGCAGGCGAAAAGAGAGGTTCCGATCTTGCCCATCGTCTGCCTCCATATCACCCCCTCCATCTGCCCTGCCTCTTCCCTCTTCCTCTCCTCCCATTTCCCAGTCCCAGTCTACAGAGAAAGCAAGAAGTCGAAAATCATCGAAGAGCTCCAAGGAGAGGGACCGCCGCAAGAGGAAAGAGGGAAAAAGTGAAGAGAAGGAAAAACGGAAGAAGAGGAAAGCAGGAAAAGGGGAGTCGGGGACAGAAAGCAAGGAGAGGGATCATGAGAGAAAGAGTAGAAGAGGTGGTAAAGAGAAGGACAAGGAGAGGAGGAGCAGCAGGAGCAATAGTCGCAAGAGGAAAAGCAGACAGCACAGTACTCCAGAGCCTTCCTCCCGCTCCCATTCCCAAAATGCATCACGGCATGCACGCAGTCGCAGGTCCTGGTCCAGCCCCTCAGAGAGTCAACACCGGGGGCGAGAACGGGATAGAGACAGGGACAAAGAAAAAGAAAAGGAGAGAGAGCGGGACAGAGAGCGAGATAGAGACCGATACAGAGACAAGAGGAGAGATGACAGGAACAGGGAGAGAGAGCGAGACTCCAGGGGGAAAGATGGAAGGAAGAGAGGTCGGGATGAAGAAAGCAGGAGGTCGAGCAGCCGAGAGAGGGGGAATGTGAAAAGGAGAAGAGAAAGCAGTGAGGGGAGAGGCAGGGAGAAGGAAAGGGAGCGAGAAAGAGAGCGGGAAAGGAGACGAGATGGCCGACCTGTTGTACCTCCATCTATTCAGGATCTAAATGGGTCAGATTTGTTTGCCATCAAACGCACTATCACTGTTTCTTCTACACCCACCACCACAGTCCCCAGCTCTCCAGCACATGGCCAAGACCGCCATCGGAGCCCTGGGCAAAACTCGGACAAACCCCGAAAGCGCAAGCGGAAACGAAGGAGACGCTCGGAGGATGAAAGAGTGGAAGAAGAGCACCGGAGCAGGTCTCGTCCATCTTCGTTAACCCCTCCTCGCTACCACAGCTACGAATCTGACCGTCTTTCAGACCACCCAGAGCCCGACATGCTGTCTCTGGATGGAGAGGCACTAGACTCGGATTATCCCTCGCTTGAAGATTCTCCTTTGCTCCCTCCTCCCCCTGAACCCCCTATCCCTAGTCCCAAACCCAAATCCACAGCCCCCAAAAGCAACCGGCGCCATGAGAAGAAGAAATCCAGGTCTGGCAAAAAAACAGGACAGTCTGAGTCGTCCACTTCCTCTTCCTCTCACAGACCCAAAACGAAGAGCAAAAACCTCTTGACGTCATTATCCCCACCTCTGTCCGCTTCTTCTGGTAACACTGCTTCTCTTCCTAATGCTGCCACCTCGTCGACTGGCAAAAGACGCAAAGCAGGAAAGGAGAAAGTGGGCAAGAAGGAGTCTGGTCGTTCTGGCAGATCCAAGAAGCTGGGTGGAAGCAGCAGGAAGGCTAAGCTGCAGTCCAAGGTGTCGGTGATGGTGCGGGAGGGTGTTAGCAGCACCACAGGAAACAGTGGCAAACTAGGAATGGACCTCTTGGGACCTAGTGGTGTTGTGAGTGGGGCCGCAGGACCCTCAGTGGTGGGCGGGTCTATAGCTGTTGTTTTCCGTCGGGACAATGAGAGTCGATCACCGTTCCTCAAGCCTTGCTCAGAGCCCCTGTCCTTGCCTGGCAGAGCCAAGGATCTTAACAAGACTAGCAAACAACGCAATACCCTTGCACCACTTTCCTCAGCCAGTCCAGGAGGACTTAAGTCAAAGAAAGCTAAACCAAGCTCTATTACGTCTACGTCGTCATCTGCATCCTCGCCTACATCGTCTTCAGCAGCTAAGCGTAGACGGAGGCCAGGAAAGAAGCCGCGGGAAAAGGGACTAGCAGTGGAGGGGCCCGATGCTAAAAGTACCAACAGTAGCACTTTGGGCACTGGCTGGAATGGAGCATCAACAGATATTCAGCCTTTGGGTGGAGCTGTACCTAAACCATCGAGTCCACCCTCTGCTCTTCCTGGACCTACACCATCATCCTCCTCCTCATCATCTTCATCTTCCTCATCGACCAGTGTCCTTCCCCCATCGTCCTCACCTCCCCACACACCCCCACTGTCTTTGCCTCCCTCTCGAGACACAAGGGAATCTTCTCCAGATTCTCAAACGGTAGACAGCAGTTGCAAGACACCAGAGCCTTCATTCCTTTTGGAAGAGTGTCCGGCTCAAGCTCAATCATCTCTCCTTACGCCTTCGAAGTCTCCCTCTAGCCCTCCTCAGACAAGAGGGGATGCCATTTCTCAGGCTGCTGCCAAGTCCATCCCATTGGATGACCAGAAAACATCACCTCCATGCTCCACTTCTGCATCTGCTTTGGCAGTTGCCTCCCTTTCCCATTCCGTTCCTCCTCCAGCAGCAGACCCTTCCTCATCCTCTTCATCTTCTGTGTCTTCGTCATCTGTCAGTAAGCCTCCGCCTCCTCCACCACCGCCCCCTGCAGCTCCGCCTTTGCCCTGGAGCCTGCAGGCAGGGGTAGATTGCACCGCTGGAGGAGTTTTAGCATGTGAGCTTTTAGTACTTGTATTGAATCATTTACACTACATAAGATATACTAGGGCATGGCATGCACACTTCTATATACCTAATAGGGAGAATGTAGACAGGTAGTGAGTAATTTTGGCATAAGAAATCACTTAAATTTCCTTTATGTTGAAATTTTGAGAAAATAATGGTTAAGATGTGAACAGAGTTGTTAAGTTAGCTGTAAAATGCTACGTTCTAGAGAAATTTACAGAAGTACTGATGGGAACCAAATGTCTGAAGTGTTTAAAACCTCTTAAAGCTCCTTAACAGAGGGTTGTTACATGAAATTATTATGAATATGCTGTAATGCATGCAACATTACAGTACTATAGTTCTGAGATGTCAGAGAGGCATGCAGGCTTTTGTTACAGATATCATGACCTGTTTTCCATCATCACCACTGTAAAGAAGTTTCTCTGCCACTTCAACTTACTCTAAACCACATCAATGTTTAAATGATACAGAAAGAAATATCTTTGGAATTTTCTCTTGATAGTAAGACCCACCATATTTATGATCAAAACTCTCGACATGCAACATGTAAAAGCCTAATTAAACATCTGCCTTGCAGTGACTGCTCTCCTGTTTAAGATGGAAGAGGCCAATATTGCCAGCCGAGCCAAAGCACAGGAGTTCATTCAGGCCACAAGTCAGGTGAGCTGTAGGGTCTTCTTTTTTCTGTTATTTGTTTATCCTACCTAGGTTCCTGCAGTTCGTTCACCTGAAACTACTTTTTTTTATTAGATTCTCTCTCAGGCAAACCAGAATCAGTCGCAGACACATCCTTCATCTTCCTCCTCCTCGTCATCTTCCAATCAAGTCCCTCCCCCTCCGTCACACGCGCCACCTTCAGGTCCAACTCCAGCGCAGTTTATTCTCCACGGCTCCCTTCCTTTGGTTGGCTGCACTAAAACACCACCCTCTCATTTACACCCTGGACTTTCGCTTGGTGGTGGATGTGCTCAGACTCCACCCCCTCCATTGCCTACAGGGCTGTCTGTGACAACAGGGGGCGCAAATGAGTCAAACTGGGACAGTGAGAGTAAAGACCCTGATAAGGTATCTACCCATAATACTGCTTTTTGTGGTGTGTCTCATTTATGTTTGTAAGGGATGCATAGTGCTGTTGTAGTCAAATCGGTATCAGCAGATTACTGCCTTATAAAACGACTGGCTGCAGACAGATGTGTGTTGTGCTTTAGAAGAGCAGAAGGTAAAAGGTGACTTTGGGCTGCATACATTTATTCTATTCATTTTAGTATATTTGTAACCATACAGATGTTAGATTTTGCCACAATATTAATCGAGTACAGTGTATTATTAAGAGCTTATGTCTGGAGATATAGCAGAAAATATTTCAGGAGATACTTTATAGATCAGGTATTCACTCTATTGATATTGGGCTGATTTTCCATATGATTTTCATGTCATATGCAGTTCAAGTGGCCTCTGACAAGCTTTTGCCTAATTTTTATTCTGCCCCAGTATTTGAAGAAGCTGCACACCCAGGAAAGGGCAGTAGAGGAAGTGAAGTTGGCCATCAAACCTTACTACCAACGCAAAGACATCAACAAAGACGAGTATAAAGACATTCTGAGAAAAGCGGTGCACAAGGTAAACACAGGTTTTCTCCATAAAGATGTTTCATTGATGGGAGCTCCTCCAGCTCTAGCCTTTGTTTGCACTCTGATAAAGTTTGAAGACAAGTTAAACCCCTTTTACTTAGTCACAAAGCACCTAAAGACGCAGTGCTGGGATCAGGTTTAAAGCCTTGTTTAGAGACCTTTGTTACCATATATTTAAAGGAACATTTGAAACCACACAAAGAAAGAAAGAACTTTCATAATAATATTTTTACACAATGTGATAAAGGTTGATGCACAGATGGCTGTAATAAAAAAAAAAAAACTTTAAAAAAAAAAAAAAGTCGCTGATGAAATTTGATGACCGCCTTGGTGCTTGTGGTGTTTATACACCAGGGCTGACAGTGACTGACACAGTGAGCCCAGCAGCTGAACGAAATTGTAACCTGTGCAACTGCTGTTGCCATCGTTGTTGTTTTGTCACATTTTGTCCACAAAAAAAAAAAATTATTTCATTTTAAATGCTCCTTAAAAATTCTGTTTTGATTTAACAGGCATCAATAGCTAAGGGCTAATATACTTAGACACACATATATGCTGTTTACTCAGTTGCCTCCACCTTGTTTAATGTGAAAACTGCTAAGAAGTGACAAACTGGGGAAAATAGCAAACACTTAGATTTTGATATTTATAAATAAATAAACAAAACCCGGACAGCGTGTGCATGCATCGATGAGGGAGCCTCCTCTGTTACTCGTTTTACCTATTCGTTTTTTAATCTTTATTTATATATCAACTCTGTACATATATACATACATATGCTCACTGTGTGCATACATACTTATCTAAATTTACATATGTATGTATGTTTGTATGCATTTTACAATACACATGCACATATTTTTATTTTATCCTACGCTTATATTCCTAGATGTATAGTGTTTTTATTCTACTTTATTTTCCTCTTTGTTTCTGTCCAGTTTCTGCAATGACGATGCAAATTTCCCACTTGTGGGGCTAATAAAGGTTTATCTTATATTATGGATTGGGGAGGGTGGCAGGGCAGGTGATCCCATAGGGTTCAGACTGTCAGGGGGTTGCTGCCAGAGCAAGTTTCCTCAGAAGACCGCCCTCTTGTGGCCACAGCAGAGAGAAACAATTTTGTGTTGTGGGAGGGTTGGTTTTCTTGTCTGAAAACATTTCCGTCAGAAGAGTTTTTACTTTAATCCAAACATACGATGTAATTGTGTTCCCGTCAAATTCCCCTTTTTAATACTGACGGTTAATAATTAGTGGTTGTGCTGTATGCTGTAATAGAACAAAAATGTTGAGTGACTAAGAACTGGACTGTTATAACATGCTTGAAAACATCTCACCAGATGTAACGCACTCAAATTATTATTTTTTTTATGCTTTTCTTCATACACCTTAAATATATATATTTGTGTTATGATTCATATTTGCTGAAAAATGGTTAAGATATCATAAAATTCTGCCAGGGTATGCAAACTTATGAGCACAAGTGAATTATCAAAAAATGCATTTTAAATGGAATGTCTTTAATGAGAGATCATTAGTGCGTCATTTGTATTTTTACAGAGAGTTAGAACTGGAGGTGTGTGATTTTAAAATCAGAATCAGAAAACTTTATCGAGGAAATTGCTTCTATTATGACCACAGACACACAGGTACTAGAGAAATATAGAATCTAAACACCTCACTATTAGAATACGCTGTACTAAATACGAAGATGCTGGGGTATAAAAACAATAGATAAATTATATTAGTAAATGTTTATTAGTAAATGGTTATCTTTGTAACAACACAGATGGTAGGTAGGAGTGTGTTATTGCACATAGTATAGATCAGTAGGAATATTGAGCCGTGATTATCCACATGGGACTGTTGTACTTAAGATATTGCACATAATACTGTAACACCTGATAAGGACATTGTGCAATATTACACATAGTAGTCACACCATAGCAAAATTATGCACATAGGGATACACATAATGATATTTATGGTGTCAATCCAAATTTTAAAATATCACTGCAATGGAATATGATGTACTAATCTTATCTGACTAAATGTACTAAAGATGTCCTGTTTAAACATATTTTTCTTAGAATGTATCTGAAGGTAAAACATTGCTGACGCAAATTGGCAAGCTTCCCTGAAAAGTGTGTTATATCTGCTGAGTTATTTTCAAGAATGTCACAACACAGTCCAGCCCTTAGGGAAACAGTCACTGTACATTTTTTTTGTTAGAGCGTACACCACAGCCGCTACTTAACCTTCATTTCAGAGCGGTGCGTTTCGGTGTTGAAAAGGGGAATTCCAAGGATGTTTGTACACGATTTAATGGAAAGTATGGTTTTCAGCAAAAACAATGTTATGATAGAAATGTTCTCAGGCTAAGTCAACCCCACCCACCTCCAGCCTTCCTGTGTGGCCACAAGAGGGCTCACTTCAAAGGAAACGTTCTTTTGCAGCACCTGTTGCTCCCCCATCTACACAAAGCAATACAAGTTACAGAGGTTCCCACATTGGTGCATGTGCCCACTGTACCCTTTAATAGAAAAAAAAACTTTCCTCTGGGGAAAATGAATGTAATGTAAGTTTTTATTTGTATTTTTTTAAATTGTGAACTAAATACTGATTAATCAAAAACGTTATCAGGTAATTTATAATTGTGTAATCAATTTCGTTGGATTTAGCCCTACTAGTTTCTGTTAGTCATGAGACGAGTCTACAGACATGAACACATAATTTAATTCCAAGATCGTCGTGTTCTACCTGACTGCGTTTTGCATTTACCATGTACCAAATTGCAGACTTTTACTTCTAGTTTAGAGATTATATCTGTATTTTACTGATGTGGTTTTTTTTTTTTGTAAGATCTGGAATCACACCATACCGTCTCCCTGTATACAGGTGTTTAAAGCAGAGATGACAAAATTCCCTATTGACTATTGTGTAATTCCATACTGACCCCAAACCCAGTATTATCAGTGTCTGTGGTCCTGCACCTCACATTAATTTCTGCTTTAAGCCAATTTAATGTGATAATTGACCAGCTGTAACACACTCGTGAATTTTTCTTCTGTTTTTCAGATCTGTCACAGTAGGACGGGCGAGATCAACCCAGTGAAGGTGAGCAACCTGGTCAAGCTCTACGTCCAGAGGTACAAGTATTTCCGGAAGCACGGGCGCAAAATGGACGAGGAGGAGAAGGAAGAGCGCGAGTCCGCCTCGCTGCTCTCCTCGTGACTGGACACGGACCATTTTAATCCTCCGTTCTGATTGGACGAGTATTCGAGTATCTTGCACGTGACTGGAACCCGTCAAAGCGACAGAGCGAGAGTTAACTCCCTGTTGCTGACGTTGTGTAAACATGTACCCCCCCTTCCCCTGTCTGTCTTTTGTCTCGCAATCCAGATGTATGATTAAGTGTGATTCAGAGTATGGTTAAAAAAAAAACAACAACATAGAGCCCCCCCCCCTAATACAATACAAACTTAGTACGGAGAGATGAACACATCCGCTTTGTCTTTCTTCTTTTATTACTCATACACACAAACGCACACAGACTGAAACCACACAGAGGTGTCCTTGTAGGTCCGCCTGTGTGTGTGTATGTGCAAGGATGAACAGACTCTGCTTTCCTTTGTCTTTGCTGTGAATGACGGTGCATTATGAGGCTAAAATATGCTTATAATTAGAGAATATTTGTGTTAATTAGGCCCACAGACACAGTCATGTCCAGCCTATAGTTACAGAATAAAGGTTGTTACACTACCAGTTCCCAGTCAATCCCTCACAAACAAATGTTGCTAGGTTGGACAAGCTTTACAGACTGTTTGCAAAAACCCATTTAAACTAATGAGAAAAAGACGAGAAATAGAATGTCATTTACGTTCGTGGTATTTATTTTTGCTGCACATGAAAGATTATATTGTTATGATGAACCGGTGTAGCCATTTGTTTGTTTTTTTGGGAGCGCACACCATGTGCTGTTAGCAGGCTTGCTGCCATTTCTGTTCTGCCTCATGTTTTTTGCTTTTGTCTAAAGCCTAAACAATAAAATTGGGCTTAACTGAGAAATCACTTCCCACCCGGCTTTAATACTACTTAGGCATTTGACACAAGACTTGTGCTGCATCCGAAATCGCATGCTATTGGAGTAGGTACTACCTTTGAATTAGAACGTACTGCTCTACCGTTAAAACAGTGCGTTCTATACAGTATGAATGAGGGCAGTATTAATGGAATTCGGACACACTGCATCCGCTGTTGTTGATGTCACGTGTCGTGTGTCGTCACAACAGCGCGTTATTTTTTTTTACCTTTACAGAGGGCATTTTCTCACAAGTGTAATTTAACCACAATGAACGTGTAATTTAACGTTTTCT
>JBBPCW010000027.1:4104673-4119816 GCA_037974425.1 Phenacogrammus interruptus | reverse complement strand
ATGTATATATATATGTGTGTGTGTATATATATATATATATATATATAGACACATACATACATACATAATTGTTTACATGTGGGTGAGTGAGTGTGTGACTCCAGTAGGTCACCTGTGAATAAAGTACTACTATCTTTGACTAACTTAATTAGTTCCTAATGTATTCCCACCCTCTTTCTCTCTTTCTCTCTGATCTAGAGTTACCTGAGGATGGTAAGACACACACAATCCTTAGCATGTATTTGTCTAGGACATATACATGGCAAATATTGTATTTTTTAGGAAAAGTGTGCAAGTGTCTTTCACATCCTAGGGTGCAACCACAGGATATGAAAAGGGAGAAAGTTCAAAGTTAAAGCTGGTTGCTTAAGGCTTTCATATTTCTGTCGTGCCAGATGACACTGTGTCCTCTTAAGAGTTAATAAACTTGATGTTTCAGTTTTAGTGCCATGTTATCTGTCAGAGTAAACAGACATACGTTTTTTTTTATTTCCCAAGAATCGTTATTTCCTATTATTTTTAGTTTATGTATGATATCTTGCCATTATTCAGTTATCCTTGAATAGTTAGATTTGGTTTCTTCTCTTATAGCTGCAGAAGAGGAGTGTACCCTGATCATGAATTAGAACTGTGTCTATACCGTTAGCTGGAATATGACACGTGATGTTGGTCTATTTTCATATTATTTGATTTATATATTAAATATGATTTGTGAAGGAAACTCTACAATGTTGGTGAAATCTGTGGATGACCAAAACCTGTCTGTTCTCTCACTGTACCTCTCTGTAATTGGCTGATATGACACCTGTGCCCCTGCCTTTCAGAACATGTGCCAGGGGAGGAGCGCCAGATGTCAGAAATCACTGGCCTTTTCGTGGAGAGACCTCAGTCTACAGCAGCCACCAAAGGTTAGAGGTCCTCTAACTTCATGCTGATCAGATGAATTGAGCCGACACTTTTTGATGTAGCATAAACTCTCTTTCGGCTTTACTGGGTACTGTTGTCTTCACGCACCACTCTCTGGCCTCTTTATAGGATCAACATATCGTTCAGTGTTCAAGGTAACTTTGTCATCAGCAGCTGTGAACACGTACAGAGTGTGGGCCGCAAGTTAAAGAATACGTATAAGTAGACAAAACAACAGTGCAACAGTATGGTGTGAATGAAATGTAAACCTAGCGTGACTAGTTTTGCACCATAAGTATTATATTGCACTGAAGTCAGTTAGAGCATTGCACAAACAATACAGTAAATATATGTGTGAGACAGTACAGTAAATATACAACAGTGTAGTGTGACTGGGATGTAAATCAAAAACAAAACAATAAATAGACATTATAGCAGTGTAACAGTGTATGGTGAATGAGATTTAACATTCCTGAATGATTACACCCCTATTCTCAATGTAAGGATATGTGGACTAGTTACAAAGCACGTTCTACCCCAATCATCATGGGTTCATTTCTGATCGCTGACCTTCTGTTGGCCAGATATTATAAGAGTGATGGACAGTTCTCAGCACAGGGACCTTGACATTGATAAATGCCATAAATGTATGAGGCTGAGGTTTTTAGACCAGCCAAGAGAGTCTGGCCAGACACTGACCACTGAATAATAATAATTATTATTATTTATATTGAGCGTATATATATAATGTTTATATTGCAATTGTTTTTTGTAATAGGGAAAGACATAACGTTCGTGGCTAAAGTGGACTCATCGAACCTGCTGAGGAAACCAGTGATGAAGTGGCTGAAGGGGAAGTGGCTTGATCTTGGCAGCAAAGCTGGGAAACACCTGAAGTTTAAAGAAAACTATGACAGGAACACCAAGGTGTGTGTGTGTGTGTGTCTGTTTGTTTTTGTGTGAGTGCATCTGCCTGCCTGTCTGTCTGTCTTTCTGTCTGTCTGTGTACGTGTGTGTGTCTGTGGCCTTGTTTCTGCCTGTGTGTATATGTGTGTGTGTGTATGTGTGTATGTGTCTATGTGTATTTATATGTATGTGTGGTTTTGAGTTTTAGCCTAACAGTACTCCCCTTTTATCTCTCTGTATCAGATATACACTTATGAGATGACCATTGTGAAGGTGGTTGATGGAGATGCAGGAGGTTACCGCTGTGAGGTCACATCCAAGGACAAGTGTGACAGCTGCACTTTTGATATCACTGTAGAAGGTATGCTGGAAAACCCAGAGAGTGTGTGGATCTGTGTCATTCTTTTGAGCTCTGTAAGCTTCTGGATGATTAAAGGTGATTTCTTTGGTCTTTGGTGTGCATGTGCAATCATGGAGATCACTTAAAGGAATAGTTTTGTGAAAAATCCATTCACACATACTTATGTAAACTGCATATAAAACACACATTAGGGCTCAGCATATTTGGAGGAGAACCATAACTCCTCATTCTTTTAGAGCTAAGAGAAGCCTGCTTTGGCTGGATAATAGTTTCCGCAGTTCGGACTGGTGGGATATAAGCTAGCATGGCTTTTTTACCCAAATTATCTCTGTAGTTTAGATACTGGGCTCTAGCTAGGCCTTCCCTTATCACACAGTGCTACCAAGGTTGGGTAGGAGGGTGAAGA
Organism: Phenacogrammus interruptus; assembly: GCA_037974425.1. Taxonomy (NCBI): domain Eukaryota; kingdom Metazoa; phylum Chordata; class Actinopteri; order Characiformes; family Alestidae; genus Phenacogrammus; species Phenacogrammus interruptus. Next base: position 4,117,237 of record JBBPCW010000027.1, on the reverse strand, counting down.
CACATGAACCACCATCCAAAATGGCAAGATTGCAGGATGCTCCAATCTAAACCGTGGATTTTGGAATTTCTGTGGCATAAACTTTGGTTGTAATCTTACTTTACTCATGTTTGGACTATTTCAGATGCTTTCTGGATGTTAAGACGGATGTGATTTGGGTTTTTGGGGGTATTTTGTCATGTTTCTAAAAGTCTATTTTTTGGTGTTAATCGAACACCGGATGGTGTGTAGACCTAAATAGAAAGTGCGTGATTCATTTATTGGCCTACTTCAATAGCCCATCATCTCTGATAGTTTAATTAGACTGGGTAACAAATTTTTATGAAAGGTCTGTTAAATTTATTGTTTCTTAGTCTTCCTACCTTTAGTGGTTCTAGAGTTAACATAAAATTTCATGTATATTTTTGTTATAATACTACTATTATTTTCATATTAGTCTCACTGATGCATCTCACTTTTGCATATTAAAGTGTAACAAAGAACATGTCAGCCGAGCCGTCAAGTTTATTTTTTTCTAAAACTAAACCCTTGAAGCTACATGAAAATAAATGTTACCACTGAAATCGGCACCGAGATGTGTAGAAGAAACACTACAAAATGGAATGAAACAAATTTTTGTTGTCTGGTGTTATTATACAACTGCTAGGTCCAGAGCTAATAGAAACCTGCATTTGTTGGCATCACTCTGAGTAATGGAGGAGTATGAAACCTGTAATTATTTGAGTAAAATGGCAGTTTAAAACAATTAAATTTGCTTAAAACTATGAAACTATTACTTGTTTGCTAAATTTGCCTCTTAGCTCCAATAAATATTTTAGCTGAATAACTACGCTGAGGATTTGTGTCAGTTAGTTTTTTCACTAAACTTTTCCTTTAATCCGTTTGGGTAGAGATTCAGCTTTTTGTGGGGTTTCCTCATCTCATCTTCATGATTTCATCCTTCAGCTGCAGAAGAGGTAGCGCAAACAAACATTTTGGAGGCATTCAAACGATCGTAAGTCTGCGTGTGTGTGCGAGTGTGTGTTTCTTCTTCATTAGAGGCTGATGATAAATCGTTTGATGTCCTGCTCTTTGTGCATCTCTGTCTCATTAGCTGAGTTTCAATGAAAGACCCACAGGCAAAGTAATCTCAAACTACTGTTACTTAAATAAAACAAGGAGTCAAGGACGCTCCAAAAATACAACCGTAGTAAGACTTGAGGAGTATATATTTAAGCAAATAATGAAAACTAAAAGGGAAACTGAAAGAAAAATAAAAAGATTGATAATGGAAAATAAATCAAAATGATAAATAGAGAAATTGTATAAAAAATGGGGGGAAATGCTTTCAGTTTTGTGATGAGCTTAACTAAGGCTTTTTAGCTTGTGAAGAGGAGAAAATTATAAATAGAAAATAACTGTACATAACACCCACACATTTATGTGGATTTTGGATATTATGTAACACATTAATGTTCTAAATTCGCAAGTAATGAATCATCTTTCCTAACAGTCTTCAATGTTTTCTGCATGTGGATGTTCTTTCCTCCAGTAATTGGTCCACATTGGTGTGAAAGACCTTGAGGACCAGCCGTCCCTGCAGTGGTTTATATGTTATTTCAGGTGTGAAGAGCGTGAGGAGCTTAGATTAGTCACACTTGGACTCACTCTGAATCCTCAGAGATGTTTCAGCAGCGACAGCAAACTCTCGAGAAATTACTGTTATTACTGGGTCTCAAACAGTGTGAATTATTATTATTTTATCTTATTTAATGAGACGGCGCCTGTGGCTGTAAATCATCGTGCCTGCGGCTATGAGCATGTTCGAGTACATAAACTACGCTATGAAAACAAGCTGTGATTTGGGGGTTTTTTTATGTCTAACCTTTTATGTTTATCATTAGTTGCATATATTTAGTTGATTACACATTGTATAATTAAATCATTTTGCCAGCAGCTAACATAACACAGCATTTTCACTGACAACTAATGCTGTTAGTTCTGCAATATTAAATCAGTGTTGCGTTGCTGCACTCTTACTGTAGTGGTTTTATTGGTTTTTTTTATTGGTTTTATGTAGACTTTACATTCAGTTGTTCTTGTCTTTGTGTCTGAGCAGTCGTAGCTTAAGCACTTTCCTCAGAGATCAGTACAGTTTTCTTATTCTGATTCTGTTCAAATCTGTGAAATAGGCCCCTCAGTACTGGGTACAGACCTGAATATTCAGCACATGTATGAAAACACCCCTATTGTATCTGTAATCTAGTCAGATCCACCTGATTCCTCCTTACAGAAGCTCCAGAAGGATCATCAGTACAAAGTGGCTCAATATACAAGACTGTTAATAAAAAAAGAGTGTGAAGAAGACTTTTCTAACAGAATACAATTGTAAAAATGCAGAAAATACTCAATATGAAATACGCTACACTATATACACAAAGGCTGGTGTATAAATACTATAGATAAATAGCTTACAGTTCATTGAACTAGTAACACTAATAGCGGTTAAGAGTCTGTTATTGCTGTAATAGAGATCAGTAGTAGATCAGTAATACTGATATGAGTAGTGATATTTCACAGGGTATGACTATTGCTCATAATAATAACATACTGCAAATAATTTTGCACTCAATAAGAAAATTATAAGAAAATTGGTACAGCCGACAGTAAAGTGAGGGCAATGGCCCGGTCATTTATTATTGTTATATATTTTGTCAGTTGATGGTGCTTCTGAAGCAACATGAGGTGTTCTTACTTTGGAAGCTTTTTAGCATGAAAATGATTTTTTTTTTTGTTGAGAATTCTTAGTGCAAACAATTTCAATTATACCACATTGTGTTTCCATCCCTGCTATTACAAAAACTGACACAGGGATTAACAGACCAGTCGTGGTTGGGAACCAGGTGAAAAACTGTTTGCCTGAGAACTGTCCAGGCATGGTATAATATAATCGTGATTGACAGTCCTTGGTCCAAGCCTTCCAGTCTGCTGACAGTGAAGCAGAGTTAAATGCAACAGTGTGAACAGTATGGAGAAATGAGTCAAATGGCCTCTACACAGCCAGGCCATGTTTTAGACTATCCCCCCTGTGTCCACTGACTAAGAACAGTTCTTATATGAAGGTAAGGTTCTTATTTCTTATTGCTAGCTGTGGTTTCACAAAATTTTGGTGTGACCAATTGCGCAAACAGACAGACAGATGACAAGCAGGCAGATCATCTTTTTCACAAAGTTACTTTTGCACAGTTTATGGCCCCACTTGCCCTCCTGTATGTTCATTAGTATGTATATCCTTCTCTACTTGCAGAGGAGATGCTGGAGAGGATGCCGGTGACCTGGACTTCAGTGCTCTCCTCAAGAAAAGGTCAGGAACTTTGTAGGATTTATTCTTTTTAGGATGCTTATGGAATAAATGCTGAAGCTACAGGGTAAAAAAAACAATTAGGGTTCATTGCTCACAAACATGCTTGAGTAGAACTAGTTTTAGAAATAAGTGGACTACCAGGCAACAGTTTTGGCATACGCTGAGATTTTCTACATTTGCATGTTACTCACTTAATATTTACTAAAAACACACATTTACACAAATTTACAGCCATTTTACTCCAGAACATGTTGTATTTTTATTCATTGCAACCGACCTGCAAAAAGCCTCATAATATAATTTTAATTATAATGAGGATCACCAGATGAGTGTTAGATATTTAAGGAGCAATTAAGTGCGGAAACTGTAACAAGTGCATTTAAAGCTAAAGGACAGTCTAGAATTTGACTCTGTATCACCAACAACCAGTTAATAAGAGTCAGACCTGCAGTTACAGATTCTCTCATCTTAGAAAGGAAACTGTGTTTATTTCACACATTTTCATTGACAGTTGCTCATTCCACAACTTCCCAGTTTAACAAGAATACAAATCTGTAGTTTATAAAGTAAACAGGTAAGTAAAAATCTGTGGTGTGCAATTGTTTTAGGCCGGTAATGTACAAACCCAACAACATTCTACTGTACACATAGATTAAAGTTCTCCGTCGCTGTGACAGATTTCCGTCAACTGAGGGCACTAAAGGTTAATAATGAGAGTGATGCAGATCCGAAGGGAAAAAAATGGGGAACGAGGGGTGGAGCTGAACAAGCTTCAGCAGACAAAGTTCTGGAAAGGCTCTTTTTCTTTGGTTTAATTACGATTTAGCGGAGTAGCTACTGGCTGCAAGCTGCTTTTCGACGCTTGTTTAAGATGCCAAACTTCATAGTAAGAGAAAATAATTCCCCAGCATTTAGTGCCACATCAGTCTCAAAGGCTTTTAATGTCCCAAAACAAAGACGAGATCTGCAAAAGGGCTTCTTGTTGCCTGGCGCATCCAATAATAGTAATAATAATAACAATAATAATAATAATAATAGGGCACAATAATAGGCTAGTAGTAGTACATTTTACATTCTAAAAAAGATCGTAATAGAACGTAAGTTCTAAGATTGGAAGTCAGTAGTGTGTCATGAAGGGTGTCATTCGCTAATAGTAGCTAAAACAGGTCTGAAAACAGTAGAGAAAACCCTTCGCTTAAATAGATAAAGAAGCCAAAACTGAGTGCTGCGAGAGCTTATGCTCCGTTAAAAATAAATAAATAAATAACAGCAGTTTTGGAGTTCATTATCTTGCTGTTAACAGAGGAATGGTAGTGGGAAGCTGCTCTAAATTTCGCGTGTTTTGGGTCAGGATCTTGGGAAAAATCCCTTATTTTCAGAACGAATGTTTTAAGTGAACGTACTGAACCGGATCACTTGAGGAAATTTTTCAGTTTAGTTCGTTCACCTAAAATACAATGCTCAACCCCCCCGTCATCCCCAGCCAACGCTCCCTGTCATCTTCTCTCCATCTTTCCCCTGCAAAATGTTGCACCATTAGTAACCAATTATCAGCACCATAGCAACCACCTAGAAACAACCAAGTTACCTTAGCAACCGTGCAATCACACTTCGCATTTTCTTGCAGGAATGCAATTTTGATAGTGATTATTTTCTAAAAATAGAGACTGTTTGAAAGAAAAAGTGAATCGGACCAAAACTCTGGGGAGATCCTGTACTGAGAAGTGGTCTCAAATTTCTTGCACTCTCTTCTCAAATCACAAAGTACTAATTGCAGAAGTGCAATAACCCACATTTTTACCAAGCTGGCTGTAGGTGAGGTCTAGGTAAAACATTCAGTTATACCTCAGCGCATTTGTGAATAGTGTCTGGTCCAACTCCTCCATCTACCTCAATGTCTAACGAAGGGAACTGACTCCTCAACCAGCAGACCTGTGGGAGAACAAACAGAACTCAGCACATTTACTACAAGGAATCGAAGAAAAACAAAAACAAAACACACTTCTCCATTTGTTTCAATCAAAAGTACTCGATCCAACATAGCAAAAACATTTACATTACATTTACGGCATTTAGCAGACGCTTTTATCCAAAGCGACTTCCATTCCCCAACTACAGGGGGCAGTCTCACTGGAGCAACTTGGGGTTAAGGTTCTTGCTCAGGGACCCAGTGGTGCTGCTGAAGGTAGAATTCGAACCCGTGACCTCATGGTCCGGAGGCAAATATCCTACCCACTGAGCTACCTCCACCCCAGTGTAAAAACAACTTCTGATTTCCTAGAAGATTCTGACTTCACATTATAGATGCAAAACATTTTGTTATGTGGTCTTTGAACTGTGGTCCTGGCTTTTGATTTAAGAAAACCTTCCCGTCATGCCGAGGACATTCATTATGAGCGATAAGAACAGTATAGCCCTCAGAACTGTAAACATCTCTTCACATAATACCTACATTTCAAGACAAATCCTACAAAGAAATAAATAATAACAGTTACTGTGTTTGACTGATTACAATCTTGACTTTATTGAACCATGTCTACTGCTTGTTATAAACCACTAATTTAAATGCGACAAAATCTCAAAAACCTATATAAACAATAATAATAATTTGGTTTTAATACTAGGGATGCACCGAAAATTCGGCCACCGAAAATGGCAAAAAATGCGTTTTCGGTATCGGCTGAAATATTTTAATGCAACCGAAACAGTGATGACGCAATCAACAACCCAGATTGGATTATAGTCAACATGTCTGCAGTGTGGGCGCATTTCCATATATCTAAAGGGGGTTCTCCACTGACTGGTACCAGCTCGGTTCAGTTCGGTTCTACTCTCTTCAGTTTGGTTTGGACCTACAGTTTTCCAATACAGCTAGTTGTTATAGCGACCAAACATTCTGAGCAGCAGCACGAGCAGAGCGCTCTAAACTGAGGTAAACAACCCGGCATCATTACACTCATCAGCATGAATGAAATCAAGGGTTTTTATTTCTTATCCTTAGTTTGTGGCTGTTTGCCACAAAAATGAGACAATTGGCACCAGACAAGACTTAAAGAAGCCACATTAGTGTTAGCTAGTGCTAATGCTAGCGCTTATGGTAACGTTCACATTTTAGATACAGAAAAGTAAAAAAAAAAAAAAGGGAGTAGAGTTGAACCAAACCGAGCTGGTACCAGTCAGTGGAAACCCCCAGAAGAAAGTCACCTGGAAAGCCTTTTGTAAAGCATGGAATGCCAACATTTCTAGAGAGGAGGATCCACAAAGGCACAGAGTATGAAGCACAGAAGATGCGGGACCCTTAGAGCACACCCACTCCGTGTTTTTGAAAAGGCAATAAAGTTTTCCAGTGATTATGGTTAAGATATGGGCTGCCAGTCTCTGTTTTAATACACTTTTTTGTTAAAGGACTCCAGAGAATGTTGTTTATCTTTCACCAGTTTTTAAAGCGTGTTCTGAATGCACTTTATTCGTGCACTTTGTTCAGAATATTAAAATGCACTTGAATTCACTGGTTTTATGAGAGAAGATGTTTAATTGCATACTATTTCAGTTAACTTACTTTTAGGCTATTAATGAGTGGGGCCAAGTAAAATATTTTGTTTCAAATTATATATTATATTGTGCATTGTTTGAATGTTAAATAAATATGTTCATAGTTTTGTAACAGATTATTTGAATAATTTAATAATAATAATTTCTTTCAGTGTTTCAGTTTTGGTTTTCGGCCAAGTGTTTCTTCATTTTCAGTTTGGTCCAAATCATTTCAGTGCACCCCTAGTTAATACCGCTGGCTCGGGTTTAAGGCACATGCAGGCAATTGGACAAAGGCACCTAAAGAGTTTGTTTGTTCTTTTCTCTCTTTTTTGTTTTAGCAGGTGTGCAAAGATTTAGGCATAGCGGGCCACAATGGGAAAATGGTCTCAGACACTAATAAGAGAAATGATGCAGAACTACTACAAGTACATCAAAGGCAATTATTTTGTTTAAAAGTGAACAAGAGATTTGTTTCATTTGAATTATTCAAGTTCGGTAAAAATTGCTTAGTTTCTCTTATTTTTAATGTTGATGTTTCCCTTAAAAATTATGCTTAAGAACAATAGTTTTATTTGGAAATTAGGAGAAATATTGTCAGCAGTAAAACAAGGCAACGCTGTTCAGTTCAATACCTATACGAGATAAAACCTGAGAAACTGAACATTTTTGCAGTGCTCTCTTATTTTTTCCAGAGCTGTATAGCTAGTCATGAGACCTTGAAAAAACCTTTACAAAAATTCCTACAAAAATGGAAAACATGCATTAGTTTAAATGTTTTACTTTAAATGAGTCAGTTACATGCTTGCTGTTATAAGTTGTACGTAATTACACAATTATCCCAAATTCTTAGACTACTTAATTACTAATATAATCAAATCAGAATTGACAGCCCTAAATCAAAATATTTAAAGGGTGAAATGAATGGGAAAAACATAGGTGGGCACACCAACTCATGCACCTTTGATAACATGTCCTCCATAAACTTCTGGCCACCAAAGCCAGGCTCCACAGTCATGACAAGAGCCATATCAACTTGTCCAGCCCATGGTGCCAATTCTTCAACTGTGGTTCCGGGCTTAATTGCCAGACCAACCTGCAAAAAAAAAAAAAATCGGCATGTTTATTTCATCATACCTGAAACAATTAAATCAATAAACCAATAATAACTGGACTAAGGACAGAAACCTAAAATTATAATAGGGTTGTAATATGTGATGAAAATTTCAGTTCAGTTTCAACCTCTGAATAAAGGAACAGTAATTTTGTTGAGTACGTTTACACGTACACTGTGTGGACAAAAGTATTGGGTCACACCGGTTTTAGGGTTCGGGCTAGGCCCATTACTTCCAGTGAAGAGCAATCTTAATGTTTCCGCAGACCAACGACTTTGAGGACACACTTATTGGAAGAATGTTTTCTATTCCACAATGAAAGGGCACAAATTCCCCACCAAAACATCCCAAAATATTGTGGAAAGCATTCCAAAAAGAGTGGAAGCTGTTATAGCTGCAAAAGGGGAACAACTCCATATTAGAGTCTATGAATTTAAACGCAATGTCATTAAAATCCCCATATGTGTGATGGTCAGGCGTCCCAATACTTTTGTCCATATAGTGTATCAAGGGCCACCCATTCACTTTGGGGAAGGACTCATTGCTGGAACTTCACATGTATCCAAGGGCTTAGACTCAGCTCAGTGTGATACAAGCAAAAGTACACAAACTACAGTTTAGATCTAAAATGATAGAGCAAACTATACACTATTTCGAGAAAAGTACTGGGTCACCTGACAATTAAATTAACAGGCACTTTAATAATATAAGAAGATAAGAAAGAACTTTGTCATTAGCATGCTCAATGCAACAGACAAATAAAGATAATAAGACAACAGAGAAATGTAAAAAAAAAAAAAAAATAGACAAACTATAGTGCAAGACAATTACAGAACAAAATAACTAAACACTGGTGTTGCCCTGGGGCACTAGGGCACAGTCGTGCTAGGATAGAAAATGTTTTCCCCCAAACTGTGTCCACAAAGTTGGAAGCATGGAGTTGTCCCGAATGTCTCGGTTCGCAGAAGCATTAAGATTATCGTTCATGTGAAGAAAACTTCAGACAGCAGATATGCCTTTCACATCGGGGTAGAAATCTGAGTTTATGTTACTTGTCAAAAATTTTCAATGTGCATGAATACATTTTAAACATATTTGTTAGCTATGATGAGAATACTGTATATTTCTATTCTCTCAAAAAACTGTGAATTGCATTGAAAGAGAAAATATAAAAACTGAACTCAATGGTGACAAAATCAAAAGGTGTTGGTCTTAATATAATCTAACCATTTGGTAAAAACAATAACTATCAATTTGAATTAAAATAAATATTTTCATACAAGGTTACATCCCTCGTCCCTCTAACAGACCTTCATTCCGCTTTCTTTAATATCCTTAATGAGGCTTCCAGGATTTGTGGTGGCCTCCAGATGGAAGGTGTACTGGCTGGCTCCTGCCACTGCCATGGGCTTCACCCACTGCTCCGGTCTAGACACCATCATGTGCATGTCTGAAACAAAACACATTTCACTGGAATTACCATGGACAGCTGCTAAGTTTGAGGGGAAATACTGGAGTAGGTTTTGGTTCCTTTACAGTTTTCTGTGTGATTATTGTCAATCATGATGATAGCAAATACTGAAAACTATTACATAAAAATGTTTAAAAAAAAAAAAAAAAAAAAGGCAACTAGTGCAATTCTTAAACTATTACTGAATTTTTCAACACAGTTCTTTTGATATAAAGTGCAATTCTGTGTCTAAAATGTGATTATTAAAAAAAATCAATTTAGGAATATGTTTTTCCAGCATCGTTTAAGCATTTATCAGAACCGCAATAGATAGATAGAATATAGTCTATATAGACCAGGGGTCAGCAACCTTTAACACACAAAGAGCCATTTGTACTCGGTTTCCACAAAAGAGAAAACACAGAGAGCCGCAAATCCTTTTTGACATCTAAAATGAAGAGAACACTGCATATATTGTTTTTTACTATTATGCTACTTATAAAAACTAGGCTAGTGTGTTGCTTGTGAATTTTTTTCATAGAAAACATTTAGAACATTTATAAGTAAAAAAAAAAAAACACATTGTATTTTGATGTTACAAGAGCACAATAATCATCAAATTTCAAACTACAATAAAAAAAAAAACATCATGAATAAAAATAAAATACACTAGAATGTCTGACAGCATCAATTGATGTAATTTAATCAGAATTACAACTATTAGCCTACTGGAGCAGTTAGCATGCTCTGTAAGAGACTTATGGGTGTGGTGTATTTCTAGATATTGTTATTTTATACTGTTGTGCCTGAGAGACACCATCATCCGGAATCAAATTCCTTGTATGAGTTCGCTCCCATTCTCTGATTCACCGAATGGCGCTGGACGACAGGCCCTGGGTCCAAAGTCCACTGGACATTTGCTGTGTCTGCAGTATGCCGGCAGGCTGCATGACTAAATGCTCGAACATACTGCAGCAGCAGACATATCAGGAAGCATCTTGCGCAAAACTGGGCACTGGGTCAATTGTCGCACACAGCTGTTATAGCCAGTTAGCCGCCATTCTAATGTTAAATGAATATTTATTTTCAAAAGCCACAGGGAGCCGCAACAGCAGGATGAAAGAGCCGCACCCTGATACAGACGATACTACAATCTCTGTGCTTTGGCAGATCATCAGTACATAGATCGTCTTCCCAATCTCATATCGTCATATCACTCACCCCGAGACTGAATAGACATAGAGTAGGTTTCCTAAATATTCCTACATATTAAACTACACTATATTTTCCTACATATTAAATCATTATTCTTATTAGGAGTCATATATTAGCAAGTTCAAGCACACATGTAATCATTAAGTAACCTTTTGAGTTTTATAATCCTGTAACCTGACTTAATCTCTGCTGTGGTTTTGTCTTTATATTTTCCCTGTGAGTACTGTCTTCTCTGGATCTCTGATAGAAGGACGGAGTGATACTGTCTTCTCTGGATCTCTGATAGAAGGACGGAGTGATCCGGCTGGAAGTGTCCGGGAACGGAGAAGATACACAGTCTTTTTGTTTTGACTAACCTAACAACAGCGATGTTGCGCACACACTGCTTAATGCTAGATTAAAAATTGAAAGCACACACTTAAGATCAGAACAACTCCTCTGTTAGACTCCTCTGAACAACTGTTGTGACCGAGTCACCCCGGTTCTTGCTGCGCTATATGCGTATTGTGCAGTTGCGTCTTCTTCGTAAAAGCGACATGGTGACCGGCGGTGCTGCTGATAAAGTTTCTTTATTAACTATTTAATACTCCTGTAGCGTTTAAAACAGGAAATAATAGCTTGTTCAATTCATGTTTTTGTGTTTTGTGAACCGTGGATTTTCTCTGGTATTGGTACCGAATACTGACATTTTGGTACCGTGACAATGTCCCCATGTTGCCATATTGTGAGAGGCACTGATGTGGAGTGAGGTAATGGATAAAGATGCCTCACACATGTTCTACATGGGGCTGTACACTCCAAACCAAAACCAATAGGTAAGGCAGAACAACTGTCTTGAATATATTTGGCCATTTTAAAATCCTGTCTTATAAACCTTAACTAAGCCAGTCTAAGCTATCAAAGCTATGCATTCCTGTGCTCAAGCCAGCCTCCAAACAAAGTTTTGGCTAAACGTAAGCACTATAATATGGGATTTTATAATGGCCAAATATAATCAAAACAATTGTTCAGCCATAGCAGGCACTGTACCTTTAGTCAATCAGTTTGTACGGGCCACAGTTTGGAATTGACAACCATCATTTCACATTCTTGTCTTTAGTTGTCTTCCACAAACTAAGGCTGCATGCACCACACTCCAAGACTAAACACTCTTACAGAGCGGCAACCCATGGAAAAAGCTGTGTAAGTCAGTTCTGTTCCAAGTATTTTAGATCCAGTCCTGTATATTGTTCATTTATACACATACATATATTTCTATTTATAAATAGTATAAACATAAATATTAACAAATGTATATACGTATTTTTGTACATATCTTATAAACTAGAGGTCGACCGATATTGAATTTTATCGATACCGATAGCTAGGTTGGTCCATACTTTCTGATAACCGATTAATTAACCGATTTTTAAGGAGGAAAAAATAAGTACATTCTTAATTGGAAGTGATTCGTTGTCAGCACTGTACAGTCTCAGATCAGGTGTCCAATCTGCTGTATGCAATATTGATAACATATATGAGAATAAAAGGTTGAAATTTGTTGAACTTAGACCGCTGCGTGCCGTGATGCATTTTCGCGCGAATCAATCAAAGCGGGCTAGTGTTCGGTCTGCCCCGTCTAAACACAAACACACACACACAAAGCAGGTTTGGAGGAAAAGCTAATCTTAAGTCTCTGAGTGTCCAGAATCTACATTTACACCAGCTTTGTCTTGCTGTCTTTCTTGCTTGTTAATTTCGGGTCTCACCACTACAGTGCTATCACTACTAAATATTTTTAGTAATTTACCTATTATTTTAATATTGATAAGTGTTTTAAGCAAAACTATCAAGCCAGACTTCACTAAACAATGGCTGGAAGATAAAGACACCCCTTAGAAATACAGTGAGAAATATACAAGAACATTATG
>JBBPCW010000027.1:4072014-4082168 GCA_037974425.1 Phenacogrammus interruptus | reverse complement strand
GTACTGCACAAAAATATTAATCTGATTTTATACATATGACATTAGTATCTACAGACATAAAGCAGGTTGATCCTTCTGGTGAGGGTTTACTTATAAAGGCAGAAAGGAGTGCCCCCTTGTGGAGAATGATCAGACTGCTAAACATGGCTTTATATCAGCAGAGTCACTGTTTAGCGTTCAAACTGCAGACTGATTACCAAGCTGATGCATCAAATACAGCTTATCATTTTTCATAGGCTGTATTTGCGATTGCACATATTAAATCATGTGATTTATGAATAAAATTGAATTGTAACTGTACTAATCAAATCATTATTTATGAATAGATTCTAATTGTAACTGCACTAATTGAATACTGATATTTATTACAGGATTTTAATCATAACTGCAGTAATAAAATTGTGTTATTTATTAATGGATTTTATTCATGAATCATGTTATTTATTCATGGAGCTTAATCGATTAATGTCATTTATTAACGTTTTTAAATCGTAACTGTACTAACTGAATAATGCTATTTATTAATGGATTTAAATGATGACTGCCCCAATCAAATAATGTAATTTATTAATGGGTTTTAATCATAACTGCCCTAATTGAAGTATTATTTATTGAAGGATTTTAATCATGATTGCACCAATCAAATCATGTTATTTACTAATGGGTTATAATTGTGACCGCACTATTGAACGGTGTTATATATTAACAGTTTTTAATCATGACTGAACTAATCGAATAATGTTATTTAGTAATGGATCTTAATCGTGGCTGTCCTAATTGAATTTTGTTATTTATTAATTCATTTTAATCATGATTGCACCAATCAAATCATGTTATTTACTAATGGATTTTAGTCATGACCGCACCAATCGAATCGTGTTATTTATTAACAGTTTTTAATCATGACTGCACCAATTGAATAACGTAATTTATTAATGGGCTTTAATCGTAACTGCCCTAATTGATTTCTGTTATTTATTGTAGGATTTTAATCGTGACTGTGAGATTAACTGAATCGTTGACCAACACCTTTGCGCAAATGCAAATGACCAGCGACTGAACGCTGGACTGCGTGGTTTGAGCTTCATAACTAAACACACGTGTTCATGATGTTAAAGCTCCATTTGAGTGTTTGGATGATGGAGGTCCCCCAAACACCAGCAGTGCAGGTCATGTCAGAAACGAGATCTGAACACGACAAAACAGAAGTGAGATCACAGCGTCAGGCCAGCGCTTTCAAAAAGATCAGACCAAATAAAAAACAGCCCCAAGCCTCCACTCTGGGCAGGCTTTCCCAAGCTCTGGTGCTGAGGATGGAGGACGAAGCTCAGGGTGAAACGCTTTTGCTTTCATTTGTTATTCTAGATCACTTACAGAGTGGTGACCAATCAGATTACTGATCTTCACACACCATCACACACTTGAATGCGTATATAAAGAATAAACAGAGCACTTCTGTAGACTTAAAAAAAATAAATAAAAAAAACTAGAAGTAAAAAATCCACCCTAAAGCACACACTGGCCTTTACTCAGATTGTTTTATTGTATTAATACTTATATTATTCATGTGCACTTCATTTCTACATACTATCTTGCAAATTTCCCACTGGTGGGAGTAAAAAAAAGGTTATTTAGTTTAGTCCATGTCCAAGAATTTCATTAATTTTAATGATGGTCTATTGTTAGCTGTGTATGACGCTAAACCTGAATTAAACTTGAGACACATCAGCGGCATTTAAAGGAAGAATTCAGCAAAATATTCCACTCACACAAGATCAGCTGAGACCCGGTCAGTGTCCAGGTGCTGTTTCTTCAGTTAAGAGCTGCATTTAGGAAGCTATAGTTGGAAGTCTATTGCCCAAATCATTGTAAAATCCAAGAACAAAACTACAAGCACATGCCTGTGTGAGCTCAGTGAAGGTCTGGATTTGATTCGAGGAACGTTTTGTTTTGGGTTATTTGAGCGACTACTTGGGTGACCACTGGCTTCCAGTGAATGGACAATTAGACTCCAGGCGAGTCCCGACTGATTTGCCACCTCTGGAGACGGTGGGACATCAGTGTTAATGAAACGTTTTTACCAAACTATTGCTTTACAAACACTGACCAACTTCATGTTTCATTCCAGAGAGGATCATTAGCCCTGTTTACCCAAACTGAGTGCTTGAATAAATGACAGTGTGCTGCTGCTGTTTCTGACAAGAACCTTCTGTCTGTTCTGACACTTCAGTACTATTGACCGTTTACTGACCACACACAGTTTCCACCAAACTGTCTGTTAGGAGACATTAGAGACACGTCCCCACCGTCTTTCTGTTCTATTAGTGAAGTGATGTAACCTCAGGTGTTGTCGGATCACCCGCACTTTAAATATGTTGCAAACCACAGATGAAACCATCGATACATTGTTGCTCCTCAACTTCCAGAGAGCACCTCTGTTATCTGGGACTGGTTTCACAAAGCTAGACTCTAACTATAACTTAGATGTAGGGTAAAGTCAGACTTGACGTACGTTTATGGCATTTAGCAGACGCTCTTATCCAGAGCGACGTACATCAGTGCTTTAAGTCCACAACTGTTCTTTAAACCTGTAAAGCTATACTTAAATCAACAGCTGTTTAACCAAGTTACACACCGTAACAAACCCTGTCCAAGAGGAAAACAGCATAAACATCTATATAATACTGCTGTACAAAGCAGTTAAGACCCCGACTATCTTTAGTACTATGCTGCAAAGAATTGTGGGTATTTTAAGACTCTATTCAAAACAAAGAAATGGCCGAGCGGACACATCTAACCGTGCAGCACCTTTCACCCATTCAGAAAATCTGTGTGTTTTGGAGGAATCTGACACTTCTAAAGACATTTTATTAAGGGCAATTTAGTGAAGAATGCAGCAACAAAAAGGACAACGCCGTTTAGAACGCACATGCACACGACTGTGCTTTGTGGACAAAAGTATTGAGACACCAAGATGCCGCTGTGCAGTTTCTGAGTGTGTTTACTGGATTTATGCGCAGTGTGTAGCGTCGCCCTGCTCCGCCTCCGTCCTCACATTTGCATCCAAGACCCGAACGAGTGCCGGCTGATGGGGGGGGGCTGTCGTCGCAGCGGCAACAGTTGCCAGGGAAACCTCACCGTAGGAAGCTGTGGAGATGCTGGGCCACTCTGGCTCTCGGTGGAAGCAAAGCCGAGGCTGTCTGTCTGTTTTCGTATATAATAATGTAGAAAAACAGGGGAAAAAACGCAACAAAAAGCAAGGCTTACCTTAAACATCCCCACATGTGTGTGTGTGTGTGTGTGTGTGATGATGTAGGACATATGGGACATATGTTGGACCCCATGTGAATGTGTGTGTGTGTGTGTGTGTGTGTGTGTGTGTGTGTGTGTGTGTGTGTGTGTTTCTCAGGTGCGCAGGGTCGATGAACGCCAGCGCAGGGACCAGAAGAGATGGCGCCCGGCTTTGATGCAGTTGGGCTCATTAATTCGAAGGCGTGTTGCCGAGGCAACAGGGTGTTGACACGGTGCAGTCGCACTTCTTGGCACTGATAATGGGTGTCATTCTGAGAACAGGCATAGATCTCTCTCTCTCTCGGTCTGTCTGTCTCTCTCAGTCTATCTGTCTCTCTCTCTCTTTCTGCCTTAGTCTCTCTCTGTTTCTGTCTTAGTCTCTGTCTCTCTCTCTCTATCTGTCTTTCTCTCTGTATTAGTCTCTGTCTCTCTCTGTGTCTTAGTCTCTGTTGCTCTTGTCCCTCCATCTGCACACCTGCTCCCACACCTTCGCTACGTGAGGCGTGTTACATACAGAGTGACGCTTTGCTGTTTCACATGAGAGAAACAACGACGACGACAAGAAAGAACAAAAAAATAAGAAAAAAATCACAAATTAAAAAGCGGACGTTGTTTCACTGTTTCACTTGCCGTGTGCCATATTCTCTTTAATTTTTCCAAGTGACTTCCGCTAACAGAATAATTTCTCATAACGAGTGGAACCTTAGCTAATTATAATAACAATAACAATATTACAATTAAGATAACACTTGATCTTTTTCTTAAAAAAAAAAAAAAAAAGAAAATGAACGAACATACAAACAAAAAATAATCATCAAACTAGATAAAAACAAAGAATGAAAGACACTTATTATCGTAATAGTGTTGTTTTTAAAAGAGCTCTATAAGTTTCTATAGTTTTTTTTTTCATTTATTTGTCCTTTTTTTCTCCATAAAAAAAAACAAAACAAAAAAGAACAAAAAAGAAAAAGGAAAAGGAAAAAATACGACCCACCAAACTCTTTTAAAGTCTAGTGTGGTCTCTGCTTATCGAGGTGGGTTTTTCTTACCTTTCACACGCTTCTAAATGCTGTCCCTCCTGTCCGGTTCTGTCCCGTTGGACGAGTCTTTTGCCCGCGCCTCCACCGGTGGCGCTAGAGAGCAGCGATTGACTGTAATCCATCGTTTGGAAACGTGTTCGGTCACTTAAGAGGAGAAAAAAAACCCTCCTGGTCGAGTTCTGTCTCGTACAAAACAGAAGGAACAGGCAGGGCCAGAGGGCCGGAAGGTTCCAACAGAGGGACTCTTTCTTTACCATTTTTTTTGCCGTTTTTTTGTTTTCTTTTTTTTTTGAGGGGGTGTGTAATGTTGCTGCCAATCCGTGTTTCCCGCTGCCTTCCTGCTGTAGTGACGATCACTTCTAGCACAATGAAATACAAACATCACCTCTGGATACAAAAGGAACCAACCAAATGGATAATGTTTATAATAACAATAATCATAATCATAATAATAAAACAATCAGCTGACATATAAGCATCTGTTATCATTATAATTATAATCGCAGTATCAATAATATCATATTTACTCTTATTCAATATAGAGGGACAGATTTCACTTTTTTCCGCACAGATCTCTCTCCGTGTGTAGCAGCATTTTAGATAAAAATTCACATTTTGCTCTCGTTATGTTACCTATTACTGTATTATCATTATGGTTAGCATAGTTTGTTGGTGTTGGTCAAACCCCACCCACCCCCAGAACCCACCCCCAGAACCCACCCCCACCCCCCAAAATCCATCTTCGTACACTAAAATGTTCATAATCCGTTATAATTCCACCGTAACAACAAACGTTGCTCCTCCTCGGTGAACCCTGTTAGTAAGAATGCAACAAGAAAAGGGAAGAGGATTTAAAGACTAAAAATAAGCTGCAGTCAGACACAATCTCCTGAATTTAACACCCCCTCCCCCACCCGCTTCCACGACCGCCTGGTGTCCCGCAGACGGCCTCGAGGTTTTGCCGTGTTGTCGGCGTGTGAGCGGACGAAAGGTTTTTCTTCCGGGGCATCAAAGCCACTCGATCAATCCTTTCGGAAAAAAGCCGTGGCTTTCAGGAAAAAAAAAGTTAAAGATTCTTCATAATTTATTCCTCTGAATGAAAATATATTTATATATCGTGTGTACTTTCACAGTTTATTTATTTATTCTGTTTAGATTTTTTCCCTTTTTGTGTTTTTTTTAATCGTCTTTTGCCCTTTTAGTTTCTTTTTTCCAAAAAAAAAAAAACAAACAAAAAAAAATTGAACTTTAAACCCCCCCTTCTCTCACTTCCTTTCACCTGAAGAAGAAGGTGTGAAAGGGAGGAGAAAGTGAGAATATGGCCTTCAGAGTCCATCAGAATGTAACACAAGCCCTGGACACAGTGCTGGTCTGAACCGTCCTGACCCCCTGAATGCTACTGCAAACCTTGACAAAATTACAACCGCTGACTTTCGCTTTCCGCCGCTGCCGTCCCTTGGCACTCTAAAATACGCTTAAAATATTTTCTCTTACTTGTGTTCGATTTTATATATTTTTATATATGTGCATATATATATATATGTATATATATGAACATATATAAATATGTTCATATATATATACATATATGAACAAATAAACACTGAAATTGTTCCTGATCCTTTCTCTGAGATGATGGACATGCTTCATGAAGCTGATGCGCAAAGATTTTTGCTTTGGCACAGACCTGTGCAAGTTTGGCACATGGTACTGATCTCAAATTCAAATGTGTTGTATCAACGCTGTGCAAGCTGATGTCTGGACACCGATCGCCGCACGATTTGTTAAAAAAACACACTATTCTAACTATTCTCTTCTCATTTGTTCTCCCTTGGTCGTTGCAGTGCCAACTCTGTAGTGGTTCACAGCTACGTCTGATTCTCGTGTAGGTAATGTGTCATACAATGCTGGGTCTACCTCGCTCGTTACTCCTGAGAACATACCCACGGTGGCTGAACAGCCAGTGCCCCTTGTCTGTTACTGTCTACCCTGGTCCTATCTTTTGATTTTTTTTCCTGCCCTTATTTCATCTCCCTATCTTGCACACGCTCTCCCCCTCTCACTCTCTCACACTTTCTGATTTAGATCTGAGTCTCTTGGACGTTTTCCTTGGAGCCACTCTTGAAAAGCAGGGGCTCGATCTGAGGGTTCTGCCCTTTACCTATCAGGCCTTTGAGTGACCCGTGGATGCCAAGGGTAGGCAGGGGCATCGAGGAGGGAATGGAGCACGGTGCGTTGCCCACAGACATGGGCATCTGGGAACAGGAGATGGGTGTGCTTTGAGCCTGGGAGCAAGTAGATGGATTGTTGTTGTTGTTGAGGCCGATGCCAGAACCTCCTGAAAGACTGAGGCCCATCATGTTGTTGTTGAAGTGGTGGGGCTTGTAGTAGTGGTTGAGGTGGTCCGTCCGAGCAAGGTTGGGCAAGTTGACAATCTCTGGGTGGTGCAGCCGCAAGCTTTGGCTTCCTCCTCCAGATCCCACCTGGGGTACAGTCGAGCCGCCGCTGATCCCGCTGCCTCGAACGCTGGCGCCTGCTCCAATCTCATCCTCCACATTGATGATCTCTATGGCCCGCGCTGGTCCGTGGTGCTTGTGAAGCTGGTGCTGCTTCCGTAGTTTGTAGAAAACCACTAGCATCACGGCTGCCATGAAGGTGATTGCAACGAAGCAGCCGATGATGATCTTGGTGGTCTTCATCACGTCATCCAGGCCAGAGGGGTAGCCTGGCTCAGAGACGGGGACAGTGAAAGTGGGTTTGGTTGCCCGAGGAGAGGAAGAAGAGCCAAAAACAGACAGAGATGAGGCAGTGGTTGGGATCACGTCATGCCAGAGTCTCCCCGAAGGTGTCGGCCCAGGGATGTGGATAATAGTCTCATTGATGGAACGGGGGTTAGAATCCTCTTCCCCTGTGGATTCCACAGTTTCGACTGTTACAGTAGTAAAGTAAGTGTAGTTGACGCTGGCATCCGCTGCAGTGACATTCAGGACAGCAGTTGCTGTAGTGTTACCAGCCGAGTTGGTCACCATGCATGTGTATTGGCCAGTATCCCGCAAGGTGACATTGGTGAAGTTCAGGGTCCCATCATGCAGCACAGAGATTCGGACACGGTATGACCCATGGGTCATTAGGGTACCATTGGGAGTGATCCAGTTGACAGAGGTCATGGAGGTTCCAGTGCGGCATTTGAGCTCAGCGGCCATGCCCTCGGTCACATTGAGGTCAGTGGGAGGCTCAACGATGACAGGGGCATAGCAGGTGAAATGGCTCTGGTCAAGCTCACCAATATATTTGCCCTTCAGATAAGGTGGTGCGTGGCATCGCGCACAACAAGTGGTGTTGCTGGGCACAGTCTCCTTCAACCACCAACTGAGCCACAGAACATCGCAGTTACACACCCAAGGATTGTGGTTAAGGTGCACTCTCTCGAGCTTCTGCAAGGGAGTAAACAGGTCATGGGGCAGAGAGTGGAGGGAATTGTGAGACAAGTTCAGCTCCTCAAGGCTCTTGAGATCATCAAATGCATTGCGCTCAATCACAGACATCTGAGAATGCATGAGCCACAGTTTGCGCAAAGACTCCAGGCCTTGGAAAGATCCAGGTCGGATTATTTCCAGTCTGTTTCCAGAGAGCTCCAGCTCCTCCAGCCGTACCAAGGGCGTTAAATTGGGAATGTCCTTCAGACCGCACATACCGAGATTCAGGTAACGCAGATTGATGAGACCGACAAAGGCGGCGTCAGAAATATAGTCCAGCTTCTTAAGCTCACCCAGGTCAAGTCGACGTAGAGAGGGCACCCGGTGGAAGGCATAGCCTGGCAGCGTCTCGATGGGATTGTTGCGAAGCCAGAGCTCTCGTAGTTTGCTGAGGTACTCGAACGCCTGTGATGGTACCAGTGTGAGACGGTTGTCGAACAGTTCCAGTGTGTTGAGGTTCGGGAGGCCATTGAATGCGCCGACCTCTATCTGGCGGATGTGATTCTTGGAAAGCTGGAGGATCTCCAGGTGCCGCAAGTGTTTGAAGGTATCTGACCTAATCACCTGGATGAAAGAAGTTCAAGTTAAATCCTTTGCTTTAATAAACCACACACTATTTTTTTCTGCTCTTCGAGTAACTATAATTGCAAAGTTCTCAAAATTTAATTGCTATTTTAGAGAACAGGTTCACAAATAGAACTGTCAGTTACATGACATCCCAATCACAGCAACGCATGCATGGCAGAGTATTTCTGCGTTGATGTGTTTGTGTCTGGGTTTGATTTGACTGTCTGTTTCTCGTGAAAATTTAGACAAATGGTTCAGTCAAAGATCCAAGCATGAAACACGTTCTACAAATTACTATTGAGCACAGAGCCATTGTTTACCCAAAAAAAAAACAAAAAAAAACTGCAGCCAGTCATAGACCTCATTTTTTTGTTTGTTCTATATTTGCCGTCTCAAAAGCAAGTCTGCATAAAACATTTCCGTGTAATGAGAGCAGTCAAAAGTTGAGGCACTTAGCTAAGCAGAGCTGGCTCATCTGTTTGATGGTGCTGCCTGAAAAAAAAGACTCGGAAGAAGACACGTCTCCAGGAGCGGGGGTGAGTCTGCTGGTGGCACGTGTAAAAGAAGGTTTATTTTTACGGAGATATCTCCACTAAACCAGCAAGCACAACCAGGGCCTCTCTCATTAGAGACGGCTGAAATTTCCCCTCGACACAATCTAGGGTTCCAAACGGTACCGCAATTTCACACACCGAAGACTGGGAGCGCTGCGGTACCCACGGAAACGGCACATTAGCGACAGCCTGAGTGGCTCTACTTGGGTAGAGAGCGGAGCTCTGGTCCTGGCCTGCCGCCACGGCTCCCTCCCGCTATACACAAACCACAAGAGGGAAGGGGAAGGGAAGGGAAGGGGAGGTGGGTGTGAAACACAGCAGGCTGGGGGTGTTTCAGAAGATGGGAGAGGAAACTGTCAAATCTCTACTCTCAGGGCACACAGCAGCGAGAGAGAGAGAGAGAGAGAGAGAGGGAGAGGGGAAAAAAAGAAAAGAAGAAAGAAAAAATCTAGGATGCCTTCAGGTGTTAAAACATTTTTAGATTTTTAATCATTTCAAGTGAGGCTCCAGGATACAACAAACCAAATCTGAATTTTTACGCTAAGAGGGAGACATGATGGGTGTTATTATTTTTTTTTCCATTTTTAATGAGGGGATGCTTTCTGTTAACCCTTTCAGACCAAAACCACTAGGGATTAGTCCCCTGCCTGTTACCATTCTTTAGAGAGGAATTGCACCCATCTTTCACCATTCAGACACACAGAGTGATTTGATGTGAAACAGTTCATTGTTTTATTCACCTTTGTTTAACTTACTTCATTCATCTTAAATCTTTATATTCACTTTATGGTTACTTTTATTGCTTAATTTTCTTTTTATGCTTTTAGGCTTATTTTATCTCTGTAAAGCACAATTAATGACCCCGTGATAATGTGATGTATAGACCTTTCCTTGGTGAGTGAACCTCGCTCTGGGGATGACATAACAGTGTAGCTATTTGAGATTAGTTCTACAGTTCTGTGCAAAAGTCTCGAACAACCCCTCATTTCTTCATATTTTGCTTCCAGATATCCAGACATTCTTGTATTTTAATGTGGTCTTGAGGAACAGTTCTCCAGGCTTCCTGAAGGACATTCAAAGACTCACATTTCCAGTCCAGTCTGAGCCTGACCAGTTTCAGAGGAATGTCTCTGTTGGTTAAGACACACGGTGACCTACGTATGAATCATTCAAGCAGAACAAAGAGCCTCTAACTGAAGTCCTGAACCAGTGAAGAACCAGGAGCA
>JBBPCW010000027.1:4030001-4040561 GCA_037974425.1 Phenacogrammus interruptus | reverse complement strand
TCAGCACCACCAGTATACTGATCACCGCCTGATCATCTGGAATCATCTGCTCCTGGCTCTTCACTGGTTCAGGACTTATTTATATACACACTAAATCTGCACCTCATTCCTGCTTTTCCCTGCACATATAAACGTTGCCTCGGTTTTTCCACGTAATCTCAGCAAATAAAAAAAACCCAGTGTGAGTTTAAAGCCCCTCCAGGCTTTGTGTTAACAGGTATGTACACCCACCCCCCAACACCCCCTCCCTCCCTCCCTCCCTCCCTCAGCTCTAAGGCTCCAGTAGCAACTCCCAGCCCCACATTAGCATTGCAATCCCATTGCCACAGCCAGTCTGCACTGGATCCTCACTGGAAGAAGCCACTTGTTCACCAGCGCTGGCTTCCTGCTGGATTTCACATCAAAGCAGCAAAGCAACCACACCAAACCACCCCCTCCTCCAAATACCCCCACCCCCCCAAAAAAAAAAAAATCCACAAAATTAAACTATAAAGACCTCAACACAAGATGCACTGCGCAACTAGGAGCCATTTCCCCCACATATACCAAACCAAGCCCAACTAAAACAAACAACAACAGATTTGCAGCCCATTGCACTGCTTCCGATATATGAATATTCATGAGGCACCATAAAGCACCACAATAAAATTAAACGTCAGTGTGTGTAAATGCGTGTATGTGTGTGTGTGTGTGTGTGTGTGTGTGTCAATCCAAGGCGCGTGCTGCACACGCTCGAGCGTTAAAACGGCAGTAAATGACACGCGCGCGCGTCTCCAGAAGGTTGTGTAAGTGCAAAGCTGAAGTTGGATGAAGCTTCTCGCATTGATTCATCCGTTCCACCTTAAATGGTGCAGCAGTTCCATTCCGCCGCGACCTGCTGCACCATTTAAGGTGGAACGGTGGAATTAATGCGAGACCAGAAGAACATTGAGCCAATTTAAGCCTCGCTGCATATCAGATACACCCCACTTTCCACGCCAGGACGCATGCACGCGACCCCGGCGTGCTGCATTAATTAATCAATCAACCAATCAATCAATCCGCCTCTTAATGGCCATTAAAATAGATTTTAAAAAGCAAAAGGTTGTCATTCTTACCTTCGTACAGCAGTAAAATCCCCTTCACGCACTCTGTCACACACTCCGCTGCAGAGAAACACACTCCAGCACTGCTGCCTCAGACTGCCTCGCACTTTCAGCCTGAACCCTCTCTCTCTCTCTCTCTCTCTCTCTCTCTCTCTCTGTCTCTAGCTCTCTCCTCCCTCCCTCCCTCTCTCTCAAGCTCAAGCTCAAGCTCTCTCATCCCCCCCCCTCTCTCCCTCATTGATTCCTCATTCCTCAAATCTCATGCACGGTGGCTGGTCGGACAGACAGAAGACAGGGAGTAAAAGAGAAAGAGGGAAAGAGAGAAAGAGGAGAGAGAGTTCATGAGATGCCATATGCGCCAGCAGCTGCGCCGCAAAAGCGTTTGAGGGACTGTGTGGGCGGCCTGTGGTCAAAAAAGAGGAAACATGTGGACACTTATCTTCATCATCATCTCCGTCATCATCAACAGCGCCTGAAGTCTGAAGCCTGAGACCCGCGGATCGAATTTGCACAACGAAAAAAGGCCCATTTCACCCAAATGGATGGGAGAAATGGGGAGAAAACAGTGACTCAAGACGTTGCGACTTAAGTCAATGACTTGGACTCGAGACCGAAGACTTCCAAAAGTTTGGAATCAGAAAGAAAAGCATGAAGGGAATTGATTAAAATGGGATTGCCACCGTTTCCAGCCTCCCAGTTATGACTTTATCTGTGTGTTGGAGAGTGGAGTTCTCGCCTTGGCGGCCTGGCGGCCAGAACACAGTGCAGTAGCTGAAGTTGTCGGTTGATAAAGCGGTTAAAGACCACGTTCCCTTACAGCACCACTAAAACAGCTGGACTAGCTACTATGCTAGCTAGCCAGCACAGCTGCTAGCTTAATTTCTCTCCATCAACCTGAAGGTTTTTCTTTGATAAAAGACTCCTTTTTTGAAAGTGTGTTGCTCCAGGCTCAGACTTGGACTCAAATCAGAGAGACTTGAGACTCAACTTAGACTGGCGTCTCAGAGACTCTAAACTGGTCTTAGACTTACAACCCAATGAATAGAGTCTCAAGACTGGACTTGAGACTTGACTTGAACTTGCACCTCAAAGACTTGAATCTAGAGACTCAAGACTCAACTCAGACTGGCACCGCAGAGACCTACTCGACTAAGGCTGGACCCCAGTGACTGGAAACTGGACTCAGATTCACACTCCAGAGAATCAAGACTCAGATCAGACTCACAACCAAGTAACTTGAGACTGGGTTTGGACTTGCACTGTGGAGACTTGAGTCAGACAAAGACTAAAGACAGGAATTGGACTCGCACCCCAGAGACTCAAGACTAAAGACTCAACTCAGACTCGCACCCCAGAGACTCAAGACTTGCTTCTCAAATATTCAAGAGATTTAGGACCCAAACTCCGGTGACTTGAAACCGGACTCGGACTCTACTGAGACTTTGACCGGCACCCCAAAGACAACAGCCTGGAATCGGACATACACCCCAGAGATTCAAGACACAATACTTGACTCAGACTCTGGATTTGACTTGAACCTCAGTGACCTGAACCTGGACTCAGACTCCCCCCACCCAAAGACTTGACTCAGACGCCACAGCAGGAGTGAACTTAAAGACACAAATCGGCCACTCAGCGGAAGGCGTGGGTGTTGATTTGCAAGGTGTCTTCACTGTTGACTTTCATTAGCTTTACTGCAAGTGCATACGAAGCTAAAACCGTTCTCACAACATTAGTTTAATGCGAGCAAATTGTTTCTTCAAATTGCTTTTTTTAGACCAAGCTCTTCCTTTAAAGAGAGTGCGCAGCATGTAAGTGCATCCGTAATCATCATCATCGCCACATATTTGCATCCAGTGGCTCCCTCCCCTCCCTGGTCGCCTTCCGCTGAACTTACTGCAGTGAGCGAGACATCGATACCACGGACCACAGTACAGATCCCCCCGCGCTCCTCCGGCTGGCCGCAGGGCTGATGCCGTTCTGCAGGCGATGGCGCAGGTGAGTGTGTCAGGAGGGCCGTGTTACACGCATGACGTGGGACACATGCTAATGGACGGCCTCTGCTTCGCGGCGAAGAGACGATCCCACCTTTGATGCTTTGACGCTTTTCTCCGTCGGCGGCAGAGAGAGAGAGATCAGTCGCTTTGGAGATGTTTTGGGTTCATACTTGTGTATGTGTGTGAGAGCGAGAGGTGGGGGGGCATTCTGTGTTCTCTCCTCTACGGCTGTGCGTTACCCTGGCAACGCAAAAGCGCAAAGTCTACCCCCCCACCCCCACCATCACCGCCACCATCACATACACACTTGCCCCTGCCAAGCTCACTTACCTATAGCTTCGTTTAAACACATCTGAATGCTGCTTCATGCCAGTTTGACAGATCATTCGAGAAGATCGAGCCCAGCATCCGGGGAGGGGGGGGTCTTGGGTGGAACTGAAGGGATTGGAGGGGTAAATGAGGGTCAGTGCAGCAACAGGGAGTGTGTGTGAGTGTGAGTGTGTGTGCGAGAGAGAAGGAGGAAGATGTAGAAAGATATGGAAAGCCAGAGTGACTGATTCTCCCTGAGTCTGAATATAGAACGTTATCAATTCAGCACTAATCACCCGGTTGATAACCCCTCATATCCGAGCACAGATCATTCTTTCTTTTTATTTTTTTTCCTCCCCGCCCCCCTACAGTATTCACCAGGCGCTGAGCTTCATGGAAATGAGACAGCTGCTCGGCTAATATCAGCTAAAGCTGCAACCTTTAGTTGCAAAGCCGATTAGTCATTTATAACGTTGATCACGGCAAAAAGTCAACGCATCGTTTACTTCAAGACTCTGTAATGCTGTATAATGCTCTATGACACTGTATAATGCTGCATCGTGCACCGTAATGCTGTATAATGCTATGCTGTATAATGCTCTACACTGCTGCATAATGCACTATAATGCTATATGATGCTGCATAATGCTCTTTGATGCTGTACAATGGTCTATAATGATGTATAATGCTATACTATATAGTCCTCTATAATGCACTATAATGCTGTATGGTGCTGCACAATGCACTACAATGCTCTATAATGCTCTATAATACACTATAACTGGAGTCTCAAACTTCTCCCCTAGAGGGCAGTAATTCAGCTTTGTTGGGAGGGTGTGTTTGAGCAGGGAAAACACCAAACTGAGCTGAACCCCACCCTCCAGGACCAGACCCCTGCTCTGGGATGTCCATGTAATCCACACAGCCATTCTGACAGGCTGAGATACACATTTGATTTAAAATGCAGTCTTTTATACCGTATAATGCTTTATAATGCTCTATAATGATCATATGATCCACATGGTCATTCCGACAGATTGTAATACGCTTCAGGAAGCACAGGGGGCAATATAACTTCTGTTGTTTCATTTCAAATGCACTATATCATGCTCTGTAATATTCTATATTGCTCTGCATGTTCATATGATTTACATTTATTTTGATAAACTGTAATATGCTTCATGAAGCACAGGGGGCGATATAACTTTATGAGGAAAAATGAGAGCATAATAATGTTCATAATGATATAATTTATAGTGATGCTTGTGGTGTAAACACACATCATAGAATCAGTTATACTACTGTTTAATGGAGGTTGACTTTTCTGGCCTTAAGAAAATACAGTCAGCTGATAGAGGATTAATAGATTGATACGTTTTTGAAAGAACTGTGTTCTGAATTCCACGCGAACCCTCTCTCTGCTCCACTGGAGTGTTTACTCAGGGATGGTGCTGAAGATGTGCTTCTGCGTCCGAAATGATATTCATGTTGGACCGGCGCGTCCTCAGGGGGCCAGGACCGTCAGTCCCCTGCAAATCAGTGTCCTCAACCACCTCCCTCCTTCTCTCTCTCCTCCGTCTCTCTATTTCTCTCTCCTCCTTCTTCTCCTCTGTCTCTCTATCCCTCCTTCCTTTCCTCCATCTCTCTTCCCTTCTTCCTCTCCTCCTCCATCTCACTCCTCCTTCTTCCTTTCCACCACTACTCACTACTCCATCTCTCTCCTCTCCTCCGTCTCTCTCCCTCTCTCTGTCCTCTGCCTCTCTCCATCTCTCTCCTCCTTCTTCCTCTCCTCCGTCTCTCTCCTCTCCTCCGTCTCTCTCCCTCTCTCTGTCCTCTGTCTCTCTCCATCTCTCTCCTCCTTCGTCTTCTCCGTCTCTCTCCTCCTTCTTTGTCTCCTCCGTCTCTCTCCTCCTTCTTCCTCTCCTCCGTCTCTCTCCATCTCTCTCCTCCTTCTTCGTCTCCTCCTTCTTCCTCTCCTCCGTCTCTCTCCATCTCTCTCCTCCTTCTTCTTCTCCTCTGTCTCTCTATCCTTCCTTTCCTCCATCTCTCTCCTCCTTCTTCCTCTCCTCCTCCATCTCACTCCTCCTTCTTCCTTTCCACCACTTCCTTTCCACCAATACTCACTACTCCATCTTTCTCCTCTCCTCCGTCTCTTTCCCTTTCTGTCCTCCATCTCTCTCCATCTCTCTCCTCCTTTCTCTCTTCCATCTCTCTCCTCCTTCTTCCTCTCCTCCGTCTCTCTCCATCTCTCTCCTCCTTCTTCCTCTCCTCCACCTCTCTCCTTTTTTCTCTCCATCTCTATCTGCTTTCTTCCTCTCCTCTGTCTCTCTCCTTCTCTCTCCTTTCTTCCTCTCCTGTGTCTCTATCTCTCTCCTTCGTCTTCCTCTCCTCCATCTCTCTCCTATTCATCTACAGAACACAATACAGACCTTACTCCACCAACACACATCATAATATTATAACATTACTGTCCGAGAGAGAGAGAGAGAGAGAGAGAGAGAGAGAGAGAGAGAGAGAGATGAAGACAGAGAGAGACAGACAGAAAGTGTAAAGAAAGAAGAGACAGAAAAGAGGGGGGTGAGAAGAAAGGAGAGAGAAAAAGACTTGAAGAGAGAGAGAAGAGGGAGTTATAGAGAGAGGTTAAGGTGGATGGAGAAAGAGAGATATGAGAGTGAGAGAGAAAGAGAGCTTGAAAGAGATGAGAAGAGTGGAGAGGGAAGGAAAGGGAAAGAGAAAGAGAGAGAGAGAGAGAGAGAGAGAGAGAGAGAGAGAGAGAGACAGTAAAGGGCATGGGGGTGAACATCTACAGTAAATGTAACTAATCAGAACATCTTCACTCGTGCGTCCCTCCTGCACTGTGTATTGTTCGCTCTGGCGAAGCTGGATTCTATAGTGCTGGATGCACTTCGTCTCTCAGCGTTCGCATCCTGGCCCTTT
Source organism: Phenacogrammus interruptus (assembly GCA_037974425.1). Classification (NCBI taxonomy): domain Eukaryota; kingdom Metazoa; phylum Chordata; class Actinopteri; order Characiformes; family Alestidae; genus Phenacogrammus; species Phenacogrammus interruptus. The sequence goes on along the minus strand of JBBPCW010000027.1, from coordinate 4,034,233 downwards.
CACTGCCCGCCTCCTCCCTCTCTCTCTCTCTCCCTCCCTCCCTCTCTCTTTCTCTCTCTCTCTCTATTAAATTTCCAGTCACACAACGGTGCAGTGGATATCCCTCCCTCCCTCCCTCTCACACACAGACGCGCATACACACCACACATCCTCCTAAACCCCCCCCCCCCCCTCTCCTTCGTCCAACCCCCATCCTTTCTCCCACAGATATGTTGAAATGGGCCTGGAAATCTCTCCATCTCTTTCTTCCCCCTCGTTCTCTCTGCTATCCTCGATCTCCATCGATTCGGACCTCCTCTCTATCCATTTCCTCCTCTGCGATGCTCTAATCTTTCATTTCGAAGATGTTTAAAGCTAATTAAACTCTCCAGGTTTCTTTGCTGGCTCCGGACCGGGTGGGTGTCAGTGTTCCGCAGTGTGCGTGTGTGTACTCTGGCTCTGTGCAGCACTTGCCCTCTCTCTCTCCCCTGTGATGGAGTGTGTGTGTGTGTGTGTGTGTGTGTGTGTGTGTGTGTGTGTGTGTGTGTGTGTGTGTGTGTGTGAGGCAGGGCAGCTGGAATGTGAATGATGGTGTGGACACCACAGGCCATTAAATGAACAGTGATGCAGGCCGGACGGAGGATTAACGCAGCTCGCGTGATGAAGACAGAGCAATGTGTGTGTGTGTGTGTGTGTGTGTGTGTGTGTGTGTGTGGGGCTCCAGTCTGGGTTGACATCCCATCCTAATAACTTACTAAGGCAGAGGGAATGGGATCCTAATGCACAGGCAGGACTCAATAATGGGTAGGAATGAGGCAGTTGAGTCAGGGATTAACCAGGGAAGGGTCGGGGGGGGGGCAGGCTGTAGTGCTCTTTTTGGTAACATAAGTGCAGTAAACTCATATAACTTTTTTTTATTTGAGCATCTGCCCATCTGTTGACAGGGGCTCAGCACTTAACACTCAAACTGCCTTACAACATCTGAACCTCTACTTAACTATCTCAACCTCGACTTAATTATCTGAACCTCGACTTAACTATCTCAACCTCGACTTAACTATCTCAACCTCGACTTAATTATCTGCACCTCGACTTAATTATCTGCACCTCGACTTAACTATCTCAACCTCGACTTAATTATCTGCACCTCGACTTAACTATCTCAACCTCGACTTAATTATCTGCACCTCGACTTAACTATCTCAACCTCGAATTAATTATCTGCACCTCGACTTAACTATCTCAACCTCGAATTAATTATCTGCACCTCTACTTACCTATCTCAACCTCGAATTAATTATCTGAACCTCTACTTAATTATCTGAACCTCTACTTAACTATCTCAACCTTGAATTAATTATCTGAAATTCGACTTAACTATCTCAACCTCGACTTAATTATCTGAACCTCGACTTAACTCTCAACCTCGACTTAATTTTCTGAAACTCGACTTAACTCTCAACTCTTAACTATCTCAACCTCGACTTAATTATCTGAACTTCTACTTAGCTATCTCAGCCTCAAATTAATTATCTGAAACTCTACTTAACTATCTCAACCTCGAATTAATTATCTGAACCTCTACTTAACTCTCAACTCTTAACTATCTCAACCTCGACTTAATTATCTGAACCTCTACTTAACTATCTCAACCTCGACTTAATTATCTGCACCTCGACTTACCTATCTCAACCTCAACTTAATTATCTGCACATCTACTTAATTATCTGCACCTCTACTTACTTATCTCAACCTCGACTTAATTATCTGCACCTCTACTGACCTATCTCAACCTCGACTTAATTAACTGAACCTCTACTTAACTATCTCAACCTCGAATTAATTATCTGCACCTCTACTTAACTATCTCAACCTCGACTTAATTATCTCAATCTAATGATCTCAACTTCATGATCTCATCTGTCTCATTCAGCTATATCACCTTAATGATCTCAAATAAATTTTCTCATTCATCCCAACCTAACTATCTCAATAATCTCAGCTTTTCTCAGCCTAACTACATTAATCTAATTATCTCTATTTATCCCACACCACACTCAGACGTAGCCACAACTCAGCTGTCTCAACTATCTCAATTATCTCAACCTAACTATCACAACACTCTGTCTTTATTTTAGCACATGCCAACAGGGGTGTTAGGATTCTCAGCTTTACACTCAACAATCTCATCCTAATTATCTCACAACTTAACAATCTAAGCATAATTATCTAAATTAACTTAACTATCTCAACATAAGTATTCCACAACTTAATTACCTTAGCACATTTATCTCAACTATCTCAGATTTATTATGCACAACTTAACTCAACTTAACTATCTCAACCTAATTATCTTACAACTTAATCTCAGCATAATTATCTCAACTATCTCAGCTTAACTATCGTAACAATTATTTTACAACTTGACTATCTCAACCCAATTATCTCACAATGTAACTATCCTGTGATAGTTAAATTGTGAGATAATTGGGTTGAGATAGTCAAGTTATATAAACTCTTAACTATCTCAGCATAATTATCTCACAACATAACAATCCCAGAATAATTATCTCAACTATCTCATATTAACTGTTTCACCATAATTATCTCACAACTTAACAACCTCAATTTAACTATCTCAGCATAATTATATAAACTATCTCAACTTAAATACCCCCATTTGAATGATCTCAGCCAAACTATCTCAACATAATTATCTCACAACATAAACATCTCAACTTGACCGTCAGCCTTATTATGTCAGCTTAACAATGTCAGCCCAACCATCCCAACATAACTATCCCAACCTAATTAACTCACAGCTTAAGTATCTCTAAATATGCAAATCTAATCTACATCTTATAATCACTCAGTTGAACCATCTCAACTTCATTATCTCTCAACTTCATTATCTCTCAACTATCTCTATCGCTCTAATTCTCTCTCAGCCAAAATTTTACTGTCTCCTTTCTACACCTTCTTAAGTTGTGGTTAAGACATTAGAACCCTGTTCAGTAGTTCAAAGTCAGTAGTAAAGTCAGTCATGCTTTATTAAGCTAATGTCACCAGTGAGAACAAATTAATCCTGTTTTTTTTCTGAAAGGAGCCGTGCATTAAGAATCAGCTAGAGAAATCAAGGCTAACAAGGTTGGCCTAATTTAAAGTGACACTGGGCTGATTTGGGTTTAAAGCTGAAACATTGAAACTAATATTGATGTTTGGTCTCTTGAAGTAATTTTTTATTCAAAGTGTCAAAGTAGAAAATTTAACCAGAGCTACATCTGCCGCACACAAGCATACTCGAGTCCCACGCATCTCTGAAGTCACGTGTCATTTCCTTGGTGTTATGCCTTCATGAGGAACTTCAGGTCTAGGCTGTTTTTCGCCTATGGGGAAAAAATGAGTGGCGTTTTAAAACATTGTTGCCGTCGCGCACTGCGGTAAACAAAAATCTTTCAAAGCCGGCACAGTTTGTCTTGTGTACACCCCCCACCCCCCACAGACCCCCAGATACCACAGGATCCTCTGAATTACAAGGTTGTTAAAGAGTTGGAATATGAATAATCCATTAAAGTAAGACAATTTCACAAGATTAAATGACTCTAAATGAAGATAAGTTTCTTCAGATATTCGTACAGGTCTCAGGTGTTTCTATGATCTGTTACCACTAACAGTGTCTATTCAGCAGAAATGTTGAGATAACAGGTACTAAAGATTCAAGGGCAGGTTCTAAAGAGTTGATTCTACTTGGCGCTGGTTCCAGTTGTTTTCAGAGGGAAAAACAAGCCCCCCCACAAACATACAGGAGAAGCTGGCGGCTGCGGTCACCAAGTAGACTAAACTCTTGAATTTTGTAGATCCAAATTGATAAAGTAATAATAAGTAATAATACTAGACAAGCCACTAGCTTTCTTACACAATGAAAATGCAGCTTTCCAACAAGTAGTGCAATTCTGTTTGAATGAAAGAAAACAGTTCTAATTTTAATATGAGCTGTCTTTAATCGTTATCCAAGGCTCAGACGGCATTCCTGTCCCAGTAGCTCATCCGAGAAAGGACTCAGCCACTAGTGTTGCTACACTTTGGTCACATCCCTGATCATTTTGTGCCAAAATGCCTTTTTAAGCATAATAAAAAATACCATTTACGGCATTTATCAGACGCTTTTATCCAAAACGACGTCCATCCTCTACCTACAGGGGGCAGTCTCTCCCTGGAGCAACTTGGGGTTAAGGGTCTTGCTCAGGGACCCA
>JBBPCW010000027.1:3909336-3921084 GCA_037974425.1 Phenacogrammus interruptus | reverse complement strand
CCAGAGGGGGAGTGGGGAGGGGGGACAATCGTACCCAGGCACGGTACAGGGCAAGCGTGCTAGTGTGAGTACACCCTTAGTTTACATTTGACTGTATTGAGTGGAAAATGGATGGTGCCAAAGTTCAAATGACTGGGTTTTCTTCCTGAAGATCTTTTAAATGATCATTTTGGGTTAATTTTGTTGCTGAAAACTGAATCAGATCTTGACCAAAAAAGTATTCTTATTGGAAATGTGCATTATTTTGTCTTTTTTTCTGTTTTGGAGGTTTTCAAATGACAGCAAGGATCTGCAAAACCCAAATACAGATACAGCGACATGAAGATGGATGTGAAGAAAGAGGGGTGATTGTGTACCTCTTCTGCATCCTTCTCTATGTGGAGTGATGGGGTGATAGAAGAGCTGAGACGATGGAGGGATGGTGGAAAAGGGGCAGAGAGACAGAATAAAAGTGAGACCCCATGCTGAATGACCTTAACAGAGACGCAGACATATGTTACGTGAAAATCCCACACACACAAACACATATAAGCATGTAAACACACACAGCCAGCCAGACGTTGGAGCCCAAATTTTGAGGTTTTAAAAAAAAACAACAATATGTTGCTCTTTCAAAAAAAAAAATACAAGAAAATATTAGAAATACTTTAAACAAATGCAGCTGACTGGTTCTGACATGTAACAATATACATGTACATGCAGTTTAATGGATGTGAAAGTTTCTGTAAACATTTTTGGAAAAAACTTGTGTCCAAACTCAGCACCTTTCCAAACAGCAAACCGTTCTGTCTGATTTTCTGGAGCTCATTCTGAACTTGAAGGTCAATAGGAGAAAGATTTGGAGACTGGGGAGGCCAAGATATCTTTCTTTACACTTTTTCTTTGGACCGGATATACAGTACCCCCTCACTTGCACGCGGATCAGCAGTCGTGAAGTCGAGTATTTACATTCTAGCACTGCTGGAGTTCTGTGTAAACTGCACAGTGCGGATACGGGTTTACCTTTACATCTTAAGGGCTTTAAAATTTAATTAAATTGATCTGGGATCATGTTTAGGGTTTGCACTATGAAAACAGGCATTTTTCTTTACCACAACACAACACGCTGGTTTTTCACTTTACACGGGTGCTCTTGGAACGTAACCCCCACACAAAGCACCATCTTTGCAGCATTCTGAAGAAGCTTGTGATCATTATCCCACTGAGTTTGAGTCTTTGTTGCTAAAAACTGCATTACTACAGATAACAAATATTTGAAAAACAACCAATTACATTTGTTTTAAATATTTCTAATGTTTTTAAGTAATACAACTTTGAAAATCAAAAAGTTCCTAGGGTGGGCCCAAATGTCTGGCCTGTAGTGAACATCGACAAACCGGGTACCTGATGTGTCTCATCCCAGCCGTTTTCATCACGGAGCCCCAGCTTGGCTCTGTGATAGAGGAGAGTTTCACAACAGGAGGTGTCGCCCCCTGTTAGCACAGTGTGGTAAAGCGGCGTCAGACCCCGTCGGTCCTTATAGTCCGGAGACGCTCCCAGAGACAGCAGAGTCTGCCAGAGTAAACACACAGTGTTGGGAGGGGCGTAGGGGTAGTGGTGTTGTTTATGTGTGATTTTTGTTTTAATACTTTTATTTTTATTTATGAACGGATTTACACTTCATAAAAATAATGCTTTATTAATAAACTTGCCTTGCCTTCATGTGAAAATCAAAAATATGCAAGATGTACACTACCAGTCTTTAAATGTAAAAAGATTTTCTACATTTGCATGTGACTCATTATTTATTACAAATACACTCAGCATTCATTACTAACAAATACATTTCACCATCTGAGTTCCTTCATTAACCAAAAAAGCCACCCACTATAATTACAATTATAATGTGGATCACCAGACGAGTGTTAGATATTTAAGGAGCTATTAAGAGCTGAAACAGTGAACAAGTGCATTTAAAGTTAAAGGACAGTCTAGAATTTCTTTTTTTGTCACATGCATAGTCATACAAGGACAACACACAGTGGAATTCTTTCTCTGTATTTAACCCATTCACTAAGTGAAGCAGTGGGCTGCCGCCCAAGACGCCCGGGGAGCAGTGTGTGTGTGTGTGTGTGGAGGGGGGACCCTGCTCAAGGGAACCTCAGCGGTGACACTAACAGCTGGGACTCAAAACCCAACCCTTATCAGCCGCATCACCAACAACCAGTTAATATAAGTCAGACATGCACTGCTACAGATTCTTACATCTTATAAAGACCACTGGGTTCATTTGACATATATATTTTCATTTATAGCTGTTCACACAACAGCTTTCCAGTTTAACAAGAATAACAATCTGTGATTTATGAAACAAGCAGATAAGTGGTAAAAACCTGCAGTGTGCTAAAATGTCTGACTTGCAGTGTATGCATTTGATTATTTTGTTTTAATGCTTTATGTAAACCACTTTGCACTTTCTACTGTGGTCCGAGTGTGTCAGAGTGTGCAAAAAGTAAAAATATGCAGAATGTAAGTGTAGAGTGCAATGCACGCATAGTGTGTGTTTGTTTACCAGCAGGGCTGCGTGTGCGTGGGCTCGGACAGCCTTGTGCAGCGATGTGAGGCCGTCCTTGGCCCTGAAGTCAATGTGAGCTCCCCCCATCACAAGGACCCTGATCACCTCCCCGGCCCCAGGCTCACACTGGACCGCCAGCGTCAGGGGAGTTTCTGCAACACATACATACATGGACACATATCAACAAGCATGAACTCATATAAATTAGTCACTACTATGGAAAAAATAAACTATGACACAGAAAAATCTATATGAAACATGTGCAGTGAAATCTTCTCATTTGGTTTACATACCACATTCATATACAGTGACCAAATGCTCCAACAATAAACAATGAGAAGTGAAGAAAACAATATGAGAAGACAGAATAGAGCTGCACACTACATCATCTTTTAACCAATATCTCAGTATTTGTCTCTGTACTACTGCTACTGTGGAAGGATTCAATATGCAAATGAGTCTCTAACCAATCACAGTGCTTCTGACAGGGTGACCAATCACAGCTCCAGGTGATTTACTGGGTGTTCTGATGAACTGAGGTCTTTATGAAATACAATCGTTAACCGTGTTTTTAAAAGTCTCATAATCTGCTTTTTTTTTTTCTTTTCACAAAATCGATTTCATAATTCATCATAATTCAAGCAGTACTTTGAGCCTTTGTGGATAGTGTTACTACAGACTATAAAATATTGAAAAGCAGTCAGTAACATTTGTTTTATTTATTTGTAAGATTTTCATGCAATATAATTTTGAAAAAAGCAGCATATTCCTTTTGGCCTGTAGTGTATGTAGAGCAGCAGCTCTGACACTCCATGAAGAGCCGATTACAACCCCTCCCTGAAGAAATTCTTTTAGAGCAGAAAACATGCAAAAATGCATATTTCACACAAAAATATGCAAAGTGGGGGTTCTCTAGGACTAGCCTTCAGAAGCACTGATATGGAGAGACTGCTGCCCCCAAGTGGCCGTGTTTGACGGTGGAGTTTGGGGTTGATGTGAGAGGGGCTGTGAGGCTAGCTGTGAGAACAGCAGGACTGTGACAGCACTGAGGAGCCAAACTGTGAAACAGAACCATCCGTCTCTCACTTCGTTGACAACCAGGCATCGCATCACAAACCTCTAATAATATACCCTTCAGGCCTGTCGTAGACAGCAAAGAAAGGTGCAAAACTCCTAAAATTTGTCCTGTCAGTTCATGCATTTCTGCAAGTCTGGTAACTCACAGCGACCCTAATGCACACAGAAATCCCTTCTGTGGAAAAACATGGTGGAAAAAAAAACAGTACAACTAAAGACCCTTTATTAATAAAACTTAAATGAAGTGAATATGTGAATTCTGAAAACCTCATTCAGACAAAATCTTTTATAAGACAGTACAAGTCTACAAAAGTGGTCAAATTTTGGGATCTGGTTAAGTAAATCTCTTTCAACCCTCATGTTCAAATTTACTAGCATGATATATGCTTGGGTTCAGTTTGATCCCAGCAGGTTAAACCTACAGAGAAAAGTTTAATTTAAAATTGCTACCAAAGTTAACAAGTCAGAAACGTTAGGTTTCTTTGCTGACTACCTAAATAATGCTGAACCAGAGTCCTGGTTCAAACTGACCCCGAAAAACATCACTGTGTACAAAATGTGTAGAGGACAACTGAAACATATATCCATTTTTTGTTTATCCAATTTGTCCCCATTTAATTAGAAAGTCATTTTTTAAAAAAACAAAAAATGATGGCAGTTATTTAAAGAAATGTTGAATGGGGTCAAACAGACTCCAGACTTAACCAGAGGATTGAAAGTTAGTGGATCTCTTTTATTTTGTAAATTGACATTTATTTAACCGGAGAAACTTTACTGAGATTTCAAACCTGTTTTACAGGAGGGCCTGGACTAAAATAGTTAAAATGATTGGAATAGTAAACTAATTTTGTAGTGTTAAATGCCACGTAATGGTTAATAATGGATCAAAATAGTCAAAAGTGGGGGATCCGATTAACTGAATATCTTATAATAAGGATTTGTATAACAAACCAGTTAGTATGTTAGTATTTGGATAGAAAGTTAAGGTTAATAGAGGGTTGGTGGGCCTGTAGTTAAGCTTAAATAACCTGCCTGCTTTGTACCAAAGTTGTACAGGCTTATGGTTTGAAGTCTAGTAAGATTAACTGAAGCTCTTGTACACAAGATTGAATCTCTGAGAAACATGCAGAGAAACAGCATGTGTCACGCATAAGGAGACGTTCACTGAATATTCATGCAAATCTGCAAGCAGGTGCATTTTCCAGGGGGTTAAAACCTAGCAGTAGGAGTATATAATGTAAAATCTATAATCTAAATGAGCATTCCACTCCAAATATGTATTATATAGAATATATTACATTGACTCATAGTACAACATGAATTATACATTGAATTATACAGAGACCAGGTGTCACACTAAAAATATAATACTGTTAAGTGATTTAAAAAAAAACGTTGTTTTTTACACTGGGTACATAAATTAAAATGTTACATTTTAAGGATATGGATCTAAATAAGTTACAGAATCGAAATAAGTTAATCCTTTTATTGCCTTTTATTTAGGCAGAAAAATCTCACTGTGTTTAAAATATTTTATTAAAGTGAATAACTTACTATGGTTGTCAGAAATAAATGATATATTATACAGAGACTACAAATGAGTGGGGTGTTGCACTAAAAAATACAATAATTTCCATTTTTTAAAAGGTTAGTTATGTTACTGAACATTAAAATTCATTTCTAAATTAATTTTAATCTTACTTTAACGTTTGTGTTCCAAGCCTTTGAAGCTCAAACTTGTAGCTTCGCTGAGGGTCACTCCAAAAATAAGAGCTATAGTGGCGTAAACCATTCTTTTAAACAATGTACCAGATAAAGAAGATGCTTTAACCCGCTGTCAAATTAAAAATAACGAGCATAACATGAAGCGTTGTCTGTTTAGAAGCAATATGTGAGGAAATTCAGGGTTAACTGCTCAACTGGAAAACTTAAAAAGGACCGTTAGCCTGAATGCTAACCTAACTTTAACTTTGCCTGTTTTAACGGGAACATCCTCCTGGAACAGCCATGAAACACCTATTCGGAGGAGGATTTTCACCTACAAACCCTTCAACTCCTTCAGGAATGTCAGAAGTTACTGAATTATCTTGAATTTTGTCTCTTTTTCCTCCGTGTCTCTGAACCTCCTCGGACTCTGAGACAGTTTACCTGAAAGATCCTAACGGCTGCAACCGGCTCTGAATTCAAACCGCGTCTCGCGCTGCTTCTGATTGGCTGTAGAAAATCGCAATTTAATGTATACACTAATGTATACACTATATAGACCTCTTAATGATTGAATTCTGGTCAGTGCTTAATGCTTCAGCAGACTGAGACATTTTGGACAACGCCATGCTTCCGACTCTGTGGACCCAGTTTGGGGAGGAAACGTTTCAAATCCAGCATGGCTTTGTCTCACAGTCCTGACCTCAACCCCATTCAACACCTTTGGAATGAATTGGAACGGAGATTGTGAGCCAGACAATATCTCGTACAATATCATAAATGCTCTACAGAATGAATGGACACAAATTCTCACAGAAACTTCAAAAGTGGAATATGTTATAGCTGTAAAGGGGGACGAATATTAAAGTTCATTTTAAAGTGCAGTGTAATTAAAGTCGCTGTTTCTGAGGTGTCCCGATACTTTTGTCCAGATAATATGTGGGTATTTCTATATTTTTTGTTTTAGTAATAAATTATAGTACAGTATATTAATGCTAGTACTCATACAGTACTATATACTTTATTAAGTATTTGCATGGCTTTTATCTCTTTACACTGTGATTTTTTTTGCAGGTTGTAAACACACAATCTATACACATTGAGACGTGGGGGATTAGTCACTGTTACTCAGGTCCAAGTACTTTTGTAAATAATTTTTAATGCAAATGGTTTTACGTCCTCAGGTGTATTTGAGAGTGTATTAATCTTTTATTAAGATTAACACTCCCAGGTCCTGCAAAGATTTTCTCATTAAGTCATTAATCCACTGACACAATAACACATACTGAGTATACCTTTATGCTACACATACGTATTTATTACAGACTGCTACCAGTATCTATTTATCTATTGGCCATTTTAGCACAACACAACACATTTCACGTTATTTTCCACACACACTGGAATAAAACATAATCATGTCACTTAGGACTGCACATTGTTTACATGTGTTTTGTTGGGAAGGGTAGGAGTGACATAGTTAACTGGTAATATGATGTAGTCGCACCTTCTGAACATGTTTACTTAAACACACCTTCACATGTGAAACGTGTGTGACTGTTTTGTGACCCTCCAAAGCACAAAACCTAAATATGTGTGTCAAATGATGCACTGTGGTCCAACACAGTTATCGCACAATAGATTAAATGGAGGTCTCCAGTAAAACCCAGACGAAAAGGAAGAAGACTCTCACCTCCTGTGTCGGGGTCGTGATAGTTGGGGTCGAGACCTTTATCCAGAAACTTGGCCACCTTCTCCACAGCTCCTGTTTGGATGTAGTCCATGAACTTCTTCAGACTGGCCTGTAGGGGGAGCCAGAGACAGCACAGCGTCGGACTCAGAACTCTGACAAACCTCTGAGGAGCCGGGCGTTTCAGCTTATTCACACACACACGCACACGCACACGCACACACACACACACACACACACACACACACACACATATACATTTACATATACATGCACACACACACATACATTTACATATACATGCACACACACAAACAAACACACACACACACACACACACACACATCTTGACTTTTTCCAGTTCAGACTGTACTTCTATAGGCAGAGTACCTTGGTGTGCAGCTTGGCAAGCTGTTTCTCGTCAAGGTTTGTCTGCTTGTAGACTCTGGTTTTGTAGCGAAACTGTTTCAGAGTAGAAAGAAAAAGACACAATGAGAACAAGAGAGACAAAGCGAGGGAGCCAAGGACACATAGAGCGACTGCCAAGACATTTGTTCCAAAATCACTGGATCCAAGTCTGAAAGAAAGGCAGAGTACAGCTGAGGTCACTGGCGACGTACGATCCAGGGCCTGGTTTTACCAAAAGAGAAGAAAGATCAGGCTAATCTGACTTTGAGCACTTTGCCCACCTGTTAATGTGATATTAACAGCACAAAGCTTTTGGGAAACTGGGCCAGGAGCTTCAATTAACACAGTGTGAACGCAGCCAGGGGCTCATCGCAGATACCTTCCAAGCGCAGACTGGGATCTCAGAGCATTTTCTCATCCGTTTTTTTAAATAAACAGGGCTTTATGGTCTGGCAGTAACAATTTGCTTTGAAAAGGGACTTTCATGACTCATACTGGTGCAGAACCGAGATATCACCAAGGTAACGAAAGATCTGGAGCCACTTACGACCACGCACTTTCACGACAAAATACATGACAGTCCAAACGCGGAGCGTCTCCATCACCTTTATCGAAGAGTTCCATCAGACCTGACTCTGGATCGCCCTTCTGACTGAACTACTGTGTTATAATACAGTGACAAGATTATCCCTAACCATAACTAGCGCACACATAACCTAACCCTAACCTTAACTACCGCACACATAACCTTACCTTAACTAGCGCACACATAACCTAACCCTAACCTTAACAACTGCACACATAACCTAACCTTAACTAGCACACACATAACCTTACCCTAACCTTACCTACCACACACATAACCTAACCCTAACCTTAACTAGCACACACATAATCTTACCTTAACTAGCACACACATAACCTAACCCTAACCTTACCTACCGCACACATAACCAAACCTTAACTAGCAAACACATAACCTAACCCTAACCTTAACTAGCACACACATAACCTTACCCTAACCTTACCTACTGCACACATAACCTAACCTTAACTAGCGAACACATAACCTTACCCTAACCTTACCTACCACACACATAACTTAACCTTAACTAGCGAACACATAACCTAATCCTAACCTTAACAACTGCACACATAACTTACCCCTAACCTTAACTACCACACACATAACCTAACCTTAACTAGCGCACACATAACCTAACCCTAACCTTAACTACTGCACACATAACCTTACCTTAACTAGCGCACACATAACCTAACCCTAACCTTAACTTCCACACACATAACCTAACCTTAACTAGCGAACATAACCTACCCCTAATCCCAACCTCCATACACATAACCTTACCTTAACTACTGCTCACATAACCTAACCCTAACCTTAAGCACACACATAACCTAACCTTAACTAGCGAACACATGACCTAATCCTCACTTTAACAACTGCACAAATAACCTAACATTAACTACCGCACCCATAACCCAACCTTAACTACTGCACACATAACTTACCCCTAACCTTAACTACCACACCCATAACTTAACCTTAACTACTGCACACATAACCTAACCCTAACATTAACTACCCCACACATATTTTACCCCTAACTTTAACTACTGCCCACATAACCTTCCTCTAACCTTAACTTCTGCACACTTAACCTACTCCTAACCGTAACTACCTCACACAGAAACTACCCTTAACTACCACACACATAACCTCCCCCTAACTGTTATAGAACACTGAGATATTGCTGTGTCTGCATTTCAGTTTGTCACATTTTAGTAAAAGGTACCTCCAAGTAGGGCACCCCTTTCTCAAAGGATTGTGGGTAATCTCGGAGTGGCCGCTCCTCCTCCAGGAACTTGGCGTCATGTCCGTCGGTCGCCGGCTGGAAGAGGCCGTAATTCAGAACATCTCGCAGAGACTCAGTCAGACTACACAGCACCTGCTGCTTCGCCTTCCACACCGTCGCTTCAGGGTTAAACCGCAAACACTTCTACAGAGAGAAAGAGAGAGAGATGTAAACTGCTCTTTAGGGAGATGTCACAAAACCTATTTAAAGACCTGAAGTAGAAAGAAAGTGTTCCAGTGAGCTTGCAGCTCATGAGAAAGGAGAAATTTCTGCCTCATACATTTTTAACAGTGTGGAGACCAACCTTCACCCACTTCATTTTTCACCCCGACACAACTGCAGCACTCACCCCCACCACACCACACACAAAAAACCCAACTCGGCCGTGACCTGGATCTGACTGGCTACTGCGGACAAACCAGGAGATCTGAATTTCTGGGTCTGTACCCAGCAACCTCAACCCTATCATTCAGTTTTACTTTCCTACTCGCTCCTTCCTCTTCTCCAAGGAGCATCGCCTGGCTCTGCCATCCCTACACACATGGTAAACCCAGACCAGACTGGTCTCATCCTGGTTCCCTGCTGGTGGAATGAGCTGCCAAAGAAATACCAGAGCAACAGAATCCTCAAAAACATCCTGAAGACACGTCTGTTCAGAGAGGACCTCCTCTCCTGATGATCTATCTACCCTAAACATTTCCATCTGGACATGTTCTTCCTGCACTTTAAGATCTAGCACTTAGAACTGTCCTCTGGTTCTCATTCTGTCGTGGAACTTGAGTGTTTCCTCGTATTGTGAGTTGCTTTGGATAAATGCATCTGCAAAATGAATGTAATGTAATTTCAGGGGGAGATCGAAGCTGCAAGCAACCTGGACAAGGACGTTCAGTGGCGAAGTTATTATATTAGCTGGCTTTTTCTTGGTCAGTAGTGTTAAATAAAAATAATATTATGACATAAAATCTCAATGTGTGCCAAAGCTTTTGACTGCTAGTATACGTGGTTTGTTTGTGTCATTTCCGGGGTCTGAACATTGTTTCTTTAGCTTGGAGCTGGAGCCACAAGGATAAAAGCTAATAGCTAATATGTGATAAAAGCTTATAGTCTAGTCATTTGCATGGAACCAGGTTCTTCACGCAGTTTCTAAACTATAGAACTGGACAAAATGCTCATAAAGCTTCTCAGAGCCGGAATTGTGTCTGTACTTTATTAGATAACATTACATAAACTTCTAAGCCACTAATCAGCATCATTTAGCCTAAATGCATCCAGTGTTTGTAGACAACAGTGTCAGAAACCGCATAATCAAGTCTATTTGAGATTACTTAACTACTCCACAAGGTCTGAGACAAGCGTGTGATCAGTTCGGCATGCTAATCTGAGTGTATTCAATTACTTACTCGTAGCTCCAGTTTAAAGCTAAATAAGCAAACTATGGGACGGAGAACATGTCTTGGTTGCTTGACTGCGTTTTGGCTTAAGTGGACTATTTTTTTTGCAAAACTATCCCTCAAAGCCAGAGGGCCTTCACTGTGGACCATGAATCTAGTGGCTGGTCCTGGATTGTGGAGTCACAGGTTATGTTACCGAAAGTGGTTGATCCGTTACAGCACTGTGCAAATGTCTTGAGCCCATTATTTCTTTAAATTTGCCTTTAAATGACCTTGTTGATGCATAAATACTATTTTTCGTCTGTAAAACTCTTGCCATACTAAGTAGATTAAATGTTTTACTGACAGTCTGACAGGCTACAACTGTCTTAACGTCTGTCCATCTCATCGCATGAAGTAGGCTGAAACACTTTTGTGTGCTTTCGTAATGTTGCGCCTTGATTACTGGAGTTGAAGGCCTCTGTAAGCCTGGAGTTGAAGGCCTCTGTAAGCCAAGGTCTAATGTGCATTAAGCCGAGTGGATCATACACACTGGCGGTGCTGGGAGACACTGGAAGACGTCTGAGCTGGAGATTCTGCCGCAGGAGGCCTGAGAAACAGTGGGAGGTGTCGAATTAGCAGTTCCTGGAGAAGAAACCACCAGTCAGGAAGCGTCTCCAGAGTCAGAAGCAGAGACTCTCGCTGTCGCACACTTCCACAGCTGCGTTGGCTCTGCCGCTCCACACGCTGCCGGGCTGCAGGCAGACACACGGGGGTGTGTGAGGAATACAAATGACAGTGTAAGTAGGCAATGAGGGCTGCCGGAGAGGGTTTGGCGCTGCAGGGCTGCAGGGCTGCCACAAAGATAAGCAGCACAGTATCCAAACCTCAGAGAGCGGATTTGGGCTTTCCAGTGAGGGACTGGCCAGAGACAGATGTGAGAGAACATCTGGACAAAAACACTGAATGTGACCTTGAGGCAGGACTGCTCCAGGCCTGGAGCCGCACACACTCCTCTCTGATCAGAGTGAGAGACTGCGAGTGTGTGTGTGTGTGTGTGTGTGTGTG
>JBBPCW010000027.1:3876893-3889137 GCA_037974425.1 Phenacogrammus interruptus | reverse complement strand
ATAGTGACATATGATAGTGGCAGCTCTACAGCAAATACAAACAAAAATCTAATTTTTTTTAATATAAAGATTTTTTTTCATAAATTTTCTTTACTAATTTAAATAAATAAAATGTAATACATAAACAAATAAATAAACCCCCCAAGAAAGATTGGTTTGAAATCGGCAATACGTGCGAGTGATCAGGCCAAAAATCGGCCGATTCCGATCATTGGCTGATCAATCGGTGCATCCCTACTTAATGCCAACAATTAATTTAAAAACTTTTATTTTGAAAGGGCACTGCTTTTTTTGTTCACGCAGTACACAACATCTTGGCTGGCTTTCACAGGGATCAGGCATCCCATTACTTTTGTCCATATTATATGGACAAAGGTAATGGGACGCCTGACCATTACACCAGCAGGGACTTTAATGACACTGCATTCAGTGTCCTACTTTCCTCCTTTGCAGCTGCTATAATGCTCTGGACTCTGAGGGGAACTTGTTTTTCTATAATAAACTAGATAAAACGTGAATGCAGTGGCAAATATCTTTTGTTTTATATTTTATCACATTAATATTTACGCTAAGATTTACAGAAATATTGTAACGTGTTAAAGGAAACACTGCTGTTAAAACCTCCTTATTAGTTTAAAGTATATCAACCAATTATTACACTTTTGTTCACACAGCAATACTTTAAAAATGAAAGTGCGCAGTACACTACTTTTGAATTCATTATTTAACTTTGCATACAATGACGTGATTAATCGCAATTTCAAATTTTAATCGTTAATCTCAGTATATACACCAGTCAAAAGTTTTTGCACACTGCAGGTTTTACCACTTTTCAATTTATTGCATAAACTGCAGATTTCTATTCTGGTTAAACACAGTTTCCTTTCTAAGCTGAGAGGATCTGTAACAGTGCAGGTCTGACTCCTATTAACTCCTATTAAAGAGTCAAATTCTATATCCTTTAACTTTAAATGCACTCGTAACTGTTTCAGCACTTAATAGCTCCTTAAATATCCAACAGTCTAGAGATTCACACCATCATTAATATTATAGCAGCTGGGTTTTAATAGGTCAGAAGGGATGAATAAAAGTGACATTTTCTGGCTAAAAAAGGGTGAAAATACTGTAAATGTAGTTGTTAGAAAATAATACAGAGCGTATTTTGCGTAGATATTAGTAAGCAAATGTAGAAAATCTCAGATATATATTACATATACACATACACACACACACACATATATATATATATATATATGTATGGCATTTCAGCTACTCATTCAGTATCATGTTATTTCACTTATTATGGAACTGAGCTTGTGTCCAACGCTGGATGCAGCACAAAGCCTCGCTGTTCATCCTGTAAGAGCCTCAGAATTGTAAAGAAGGACCCTGCAGTCAGCCTGTATTTCAGACACGACTGCCATCCTCTGACCTCGGAGTTTGCCGCATTTGTTACGCCTCAGACACAAACCTCTGCCCCTGAATCTTTTATTGATTTTCTACATATTCTTTATTTCACTTTTTTTTTACTATTTTCATGCACAATATTTTCACCCTATTCCTATAAACCACATGTAATGGCCTTTGTGTATTATAATGGACTACATAAATAAACTTGAACTTAACTGAAAAATGTTAATACTCGAGTATTCACTCGTTACTATGGTATCCGAGGCCTTATATAGTATTATGTTTGCATTTTTAAGCTATTTAGCCACTGACCCTAGAAGTCAGAACTGTGATGAAGGAAGTTGCGAGCAAGTGCAATGATTTGATTTCAGAAAGGACTGCTTTCCTCTGAGTTTGCAGCATTTAATGTTTCAAATCCACCCCATATATATATCAAGAAGTGTGCAAATACGCAATCCGGTGTTTCTCCAAGGGTATATTAAATCCTGTCCCCATTTTTGTTGCAGCAACAGCCTCTAGTCCTCTGGGGTGCTGTGAGGACCTGATTGCCATGAGAGCGTTAGTGATGCCAGGCACGGAGCATAAACAGCACTCTAGATCCTCCCAAAGGTCCTGGATGGAGCTGCATCACTCCAGAGAACTCCGCTACTCCACAGCCCAGCGGACCCCCGGGGCAGCTTTTATGCCCCCACTTGCTGTCGTCTGGCACTGGGTATTTTGACCTTTGGCTCATTTGTATCTGCTCCAGATCCTCCCATTCCACTGCTCTATGGAGACTGTACAAGCTGCAACTGAATTCACCCGCTGGAGGACATTTCTAGATGCACTATGCCGACAAAAGTATTGGGACGCCTGGCAATTCCACCAACAGGGATTTTAGTGACATTGGATTTAACTACATACATTTTAAAAGATTTTGAAGTTTCTGTGGGAATTTGTGCCCATTTATTCTGTAAAGCAGACACTGATGTTGGACGAGAAGGTCTGGTTCACAATCACAGTCGTGCTGGAAAAGAAAAGATTCTTGCACAAACTGGGTCCACGAAGTTGGAAGCATGGCGTTGTGCAGAATGTATTAAGATTGTCCTTCACTGGAAGCAAACCCTAAAAAAAATAAATAAAAACAGGTGTCCCAATACTTTTGTCCACGTAGTGTACTTCAGGAGAGATAAACAGGTGTGATCCCTGCAGGAGGGGTGGAGACCACTGGTTTAGGAAAAAGTGCAAATCAGCTGACGTCCATAAACACACGTACGGGCTTCGCTCCTCTTCTGTCACCTTCACCCGACTGTAAACACTCGCGGTATTACACACCTGCAGCAAACAAACTTCTCATACCTTTGTGGGACCACATTTGTAACATGTTTGTGAGCAAAAACCTCGAAACGTCGACGCGAAGCTCAAGTTAGGGTCTTTTTTAAGGAATTTTACCGTTCCACCTTAAAAAACAATGCAGCCCTAACGTGGAGCCCTGCGCGAGCGCCCGGTCGAAGTGCTGCGGTTTTTAAGGTGGACCAGGAGAGTTCGAGAAGGAAGACAACTTCAGCTTCGAACGGCCTCGGTTTGACATAAATACGGTTTTTTATTTACAAATATGTGCATCAAAGACTCGCAGGGGTCCCGAGGAACCACCACGTTGCGCCGTGCACCAAAAAGATCACGTTTTTAAACCAAAAAATGCAGGACTTTACCTGACGGGCTGTCGTCCAAAACACTGCTGGGTATTTTGGTAGCTTTAGCTTTAGCTTAGCTTTAGCCTCACGACCAGCAATTATTGTTTCCCTCCGCTTCGGCAGCCCCCATATTCCTCTTTAATTCCTCTTTACGGATCTCACGGCACCGTTGCGCCTCAGAATGAAGAAAATAGATGCTGAAAATCAGGCGAAATGCTGAAATTTAACGCAAATGTTTGACTAAAATTCGACCATTTTTTTCTCCAAGCTGGAAGTTGGACTCTGAATGAGGGAAAGGAGAGCACTACCAAGCCCCTTTCGCTCGAAGGCTGGCGCTGATTGGCTGATTCACGTGATTGACGTGCGCTCTCTCTGCTCCCATTGGTCCGTTTTCGCACTCCTGGCGTCCGGAAACATCTGACTGGTTCTGGCTGTCCGCGGACACCCGCTAACCCCGCCCACTCTTTCTGGGGCTCAAGATGCTCAGGCCCACAAGGACATTGCTTCAGTGCAGAGGTTTTGTGCTAAAACTGCCGATATTTCTGATATAAATTCCTTTTTTTTTAAAAAAAAAAACCAAATATACATAAAGGAAAGGACAAGCAAAAATTGTATTTGAGGGTATTATATGTGGACTGAATGTGATCTTAATGGCGATGCACCGAGCCTAGTCTTAAAGGCAAAATCCAACTTTTTTAAATATTTATATAAATTCATACGAAGTTGTAAACATTTCAGATGTGAACAGGGAGGTTCAGAGTGGGTTTGGACTGAAACTGCATTTTTAAGACAGAATTGTTCACAGTGGAGGTGAGTGGAACCAGGCATCTGCCTCTAAAACCTCACAGAAATTTCTTCCATCAAATGGTTCCGGTTTCGCCGCCTGAGACGGTGTTCTACCCGAGTTCTGAGGATTTTGGTCCTAAAACTAAACCCATTCATGGTGGAGGGATACATGCAGGTCGTTGTGAGGTAAAAATAGTCCCCAAAGAAAAGAGATTTAGTTCAGATTTACTATTTTACATCATCAACATCCATATAAACACTCAGACACGTGGAGTTTCACTGGGGGACAGGATTTGTGTCGGAGAAGTCTGGTTCCATTGAATAACACTGGAAAGAAATCGGTCTCTTCCATCAACCGTTTTACACCACACACACACACACACACTGTGTTTATCCCAAACACTGAATTATAGGGAAATTTTCATTTGATCCATAACGTTATTATATTAGTTCCATACACTTGAGTTTATAAATTAACATCTGTAAATCTTTAAAACAGGTCAAAATAGAAAAATATTGCTGCTTATATTAAAGTTTCTATTTAGACTTGATTTAGAGATTTATATATAAATAAAATATATACTTATTTATATATAGAAAACCAGCAAAATGCAAATAAGCTTCAAGCTCCTTTGCCTTCATTGATTACAACCAATGAACTGCAATTCTGAAAGTTTAAATGAAACCACTAAACAACGATTACAAATACACTATCTTTATTTTCTACCCGGTAACAGAAAGACGAAGATCTGTGATAGTTTGGAAAAAAAAAAAATACATAAAAAACAGTATACATCTTGCTTTTTTAACCCCCCCTCTTAAAACAACTGGCTTGCTTTTCAAAATCTTACAGTTAAAATGATTATAGTTCACCCAGCATCAGTGCAAGGAGGAAAAAAACATCCCTGATTGGTTGTCGAAGATAAAACACATACGTTACCTAAAATCACCTCACTGCTGTCCATCAGGTCGAAACAACAGATCAGAAAAACCAATAATAATAATAATTAACAATAATAATAATCCTTGCCTATCAGTGATGCTGTAATTAATATAGTAAATGTGCACACTCACAGGGAAGATGACTGATGGATAGGAGGCCTTTAATCTGGAGGCCTGAAGAGCTGACTGTAGTAACACTTACTTATTAGGTCCCAAATGCTTGGGTTTTAAAACTGCATTTTCTTTATAAACGAGACTGAGAGCTGGTCCATGTTCGCCCCACCCCCACACAAAGGTAAACAGAATTTCCCTTCCAACAACACACCCCACTTTTCCAGTGGGACTCCCCCTCAAGGACCACAGCGAAGTGAGATATGAGGAACGGCGCGAGGAGAATGGAGGAAAAACAAAAGCGAAAACACATTCAGCCAGTAACTATTGCTTATTGGCTATCAGATAATTTACCATTAAACCCGAAGTCTCCCATACAGACCGCCGCTGTGGCAAAACCTCTCCAAACTCGGAATATTTCTATTGGCCCACAACGTAACGAACTGCTGGCTTACGGTGTAAAAACGCGAGGTTCTGGTCCCACAGCGACGACGTGTAGCTTCACTGTACTTGTATCAATGATCCCCGCACTGTTTTTTTTTTCTAGCAGAAAGCGACTTCCAGTCAGCCACCACTGATAACATGAGCCTGACAATGTTTTTCTTCTCACAGAACGGCTGTGCTACATGATTTCAGAGCGAAATCAATATCTAGGAGTGAGTGAATGTATATATTGCCCGTTTAAGCCCTGTTCTCTGTTCCTGCTGACACCTTACTCTTAGAAATAAAGAAAGAAAAAAAACAAACACCCTCAGCATTCTGTGTGGAGGTGGCTTTGCGCTAGAAATGATATCGTCGAGATCATGGCACTACTTCACCCTGATAAACGCGTCCCCAGATCAAAAGAAAACGGTCATCCTTTAAAATACAGACCCCTAAGCCTCAATTAGGCTTAATTTTGGAAAGAAAAAAAAACATTAACTCCTGCAACCACTGCTTCAAGTGCAACCACAAAGAAATGAACATTTGTATCTGGGAAGAAAGAGGTATTTTTTTTTAAAAAGTGCCAAACCACCGTGCTGGCACAGCACATCCAGTGGCCAGCAGGGGGCAGTGTTACTGCAGGAGTCAGTCCTTGCCCTTCGGAGGGTGACGTAATGGAGAAACGGAGAGGAAAAGTGAAGTCGGAGAAGCAAAATGCGCCATCTGGCGGAATCGGTGACAGGAGTCGGCGAGGCTGGCCAGCGGATCCCCAAATCCTTCAATAATTACATCAGTGACTCCACTGTAATCCCAGTCAAACTTTAAATCCAGCCTGGCAACTCGCACGCATGACAAACAGTCTGAAATAGAAGCAAACGCGGCAGGAGCAGAGGAGAGTCGCGGAGGGAAAATAAGACTGATGTTAAAAAAATAACCCAGAGCCTGGATGGATTCCCCGGGTTAAAAGTGAAAGCAGCAGAGGTGGAGAAGGGTGGGAAATAAAGCAAGAAGGAGCTCAGAGGCTCTACACAAGAATAAAAAAAGGGCGGAGGACTGGAGAGATAGAGAGAGGAGCAGAGCTGGAGGAGGACAGGCAGAAGAGCCGTGTGTGACTCCACTTCTATCTGGGAAATCGGTCGAGATATGTTAAGCCTCTGCGTTCAGTTCGGCACACTGGCTCTGAATGGAAAAGGGAAGGATTCACAGCACTGCTGATGGAGGGATGGGCATGGGGGGGGGGGGGTACACATGAAGCAGGATGGTGCAGGATGTTTAAATAAACAGTTCTCTTTATTGATAGAGACTAAAAAAGAAAAAAGAACATTTTTTTCTGTGATCCATCTACAAAATAAAAATAAAGGACAAAAACAGCTTCAGCATGATTGTTTCTGGAAACCACTGGCTCTAAATGGAAAAAAGAACGATGCACCCATGATGAGCTCTTTCCCTCTTTCTTACTGCACATCCGAAGGACGCCGTCAGCACCTGCCTGCACGTTTCGGCTCTTCTCCCAGTGAAAGGAGCTCTGTGTGTGTGTGTGTGTGTGTGTGTGTGTTTACAGTTCATAATCAGACTACCTAATAGAGGATGTGCAGTTGCGTGTTCAGCATTAAAAACAGCACAAGGCCAGGCCCCGAAAAGTGACCGAGAGCCTCTCTCTGGACCCCTTACACACGCCCATCTCTCTTCTGGCCGCTTTCTAGCGCTTCTCTTCCGGACAGAGAGGCCGGGAAGAAAGAATGGGTAAAACGAACAAAAAAAAAATAACAAAACAAAAACAGTATAACAAACCTCACAGAGTCCATTCACATTAATAACACACACACACACTCGCACCGCATCGAAGAGAAAAGGAAAAATAAAGAATGTGAAGAGAACAAAACAAAAACAAAAAAAAAAGAGAGAGAGAGAAGGACTTTAAACCCTGGGTACTGTTTTGCTTTGTTGTCATTTGGTGACAGAGGGGAAAGTAGCAGGGAGGTAGAGAGAGAGGGGTATGGATGGAGGGATAGAGGGCTGAAGGAATACTCCAGTGCTTTTCATAATGACCTCCGTCTGCCGCGTGCGCAGATTACCACAGTCAATTTCACGTCCTTAGGAAAGTAAAAAAACAAAACAAAAACAATAAAATAAAAGCATAAAAGCATTAAAACCGACTTACAATAGAAACCAATGGGCAGGAGCTTCAAGGAAAGGAAAAACATTTCATACGCGTTGAATTAACCCGTTTGTCTTGATCGGCCCTAATGCCACAGATAGGCATTACCCTGAAAAGCACTGGAGTATTTCTTCACAGGGGTGGGGTTACTGGGGGCGGTCCAGCAGGTGCTATTTCTTGGCTTTTCCACCCTTGGCTGAATTGCGCGGCGGAGTGACCGGACGCCCTGAGCCCATTCCGCCGCCGCCGCCTCCGTACGTGTACAGCTTCTTATCGGCAGGCTTGAGGATCTGGCAGTGGGAGAGAACAGAGGGGAGGGTGAGCTGGGCCACTTTTCTTTAGAGCTACCATATATAGACATATACACACACCTACACAGAGAGAGAGAGAGAGAGAGAGAGAGAGAGAGAGAGAGAGAGAGAGAGAGAAAGAGAGAGATAGAGAGAGAGAGCAGCTCAGCTCCACTGAGCATAAGACACACACGAGCAGCACATATGCACAGAAAAATAGGTCAGGTCCATTATGCACAACAGGCATACATCACACTGCTGATAAAGGAAAAACGCACAAGAAATGAAAGAGAGAGCAAGAGAGCGACGAGAGAGAGAGAGAGAAAAAAACAGAAGGATAGACAGAGAGAGAGATCTAAACAATATTGAAAGCATAACAGTGCCTCAATTACATCATTATATTTTACAACTGCCTTGTATGAAAGAGCCGCCCACCCCCTGTTCACTTAAGGTTTGTTGTCTATGTACCAAAACAGTCCTCATTCATTTTAACATGAACATTTTCCAGTTCTGTTCCAACAGGGTTCTCACACTTTCTCCAACTTCAAATTCCAGCCCTTTTCAAGCACTTTCAAGGTGCATTTTATGCTTTTCCAGCACCTAACAACCGCGCTAAATTACGTTTATATATGCCGTATGTACTTTTTAGCCATAATTTGTATTTTTCAAGCCAACGAGCATTGAAACGGCAATCTCCTGGCATGTTTTCACCTCCCACTACAGCCACAAGCGCGGACTCGAGCGGAGTGCATCTAACAAGGGGGCTATTAATTTCTCTTTAAATAATTTATAAATATCTATTGGCAGCCCATCTGGACCTGAAGCCTTACCTCCTTTCATGTTTATAATGGCACTGGAGACATCATTCAAATCTAATTCCTTTTCCAGTTCAATTTTTTTCTCTTCTGAGATACAGGGGATGATCAATCCATCAAGGAAACTATTTTGGCTTTCCAAACCTTGTAGGCCTTTAGAGTTATATAGTATGAGACAAAGGTGATATTCATTTCTGTGGGATCTGTAGATAATTCTCCTCCTTCATTCCTAATTGTATTAATGGCTCGGTCAGAATCAAGCTTCTTTATTTGCCAGGCCAGCAATTTACCCGGCTTTTCACCCTGGTCATAAAAAGTTTGTTTCAGTCTTATTAAACTATCTTCGGCTTTGCGCAAGCAGAGCTCCTCGTATTTTGCTTTAAGGGTAAATAGATCCTGTTTTATATCTGATGAATCATCTTTAATAACCTCTAGACTTTAATAACCCTCTAGTTCTGTAATATGAGTCCAATTCATGCATTGTATGTTTGAATTTATTAAGTTTAGAGCTGGTGAAGCTCATCATTTGTCCTCTGATATACGCTTTGAAGGCTTCCCACCCTTGTTTGATTTGCATTTATTGAAAAGTAGAGATCAAAGTGCTCTCCTATGAATTTTATAAAATCAGAGTCTTGTAAGCATTCAGGGTGTAAGCGCCAAATAGAGTGTCTGTCCAAATGTACCACAGTACATAATAGTGAAGCTGGGGCATGATCTGACAACACAATACGGTCATATATGCAGTTAGTTATACTAGGCAACAAAGATGAGGAGATTAAACAATAATCTATTCGCGAGTGGGTTTTAAATGTTGATGAGTAGCATGAGCTTTCCCTTTTGTCGGGATTTCGAGTCCTCCAGGGGTCACATAAATTCAGATCTTTTATATATTGATGTATTTTCTTTCTAGTCTGAGGATTGGAATCCAAGTACAGGGATATGGATCAAATTTGCTGTCCACAGAAATGGGTTCATTTACAGTTGCATTGAGGACTCCAGAGTTTCTAAACATCAGATAAAGTGAGTTTGACCGAGCTGTCTGTGGTCAATAGGCCGGTCACCATTACTACATTTCAGCGGGGGAGTAGTTGCCATGTACATAACTGGGATTACTTAAACTGAGATTATTTAAACTGAGATTATTTTAACTGAGATTATTTTAACTGGCCGAACGTGACTAAGATAAAAGAACCCCCTTGAAGTCTTCTCATCACATTCGTGTGGGTTTCATGTACCAAGAACGTCAATTTTCTAACTTCTAATTT
This sequence comes from Phenacogrammus interruptus, assembly GCA_037974425.1. Lineage (NCBI taxonomy): Eukaryota > Metazoa > Chordata > Actinopteri > Characiformes > Alestidae > Phenacogrammus > Phenacogrammus interruptus. The sequence goes on along the minus strand of JBBPCW010000027.1, from coordinate 3,879,264 downwards.
TCTGAAACAGGCAGTTTGTGTTACTGTGCCTTAGGACGTTCATGTAAATGAGCTCTGATCTGATTGGCCGTACTGCATTACAGCTCATTCAGAAACGGTCCTTCAGCAAGTGGATGTTTGAAAATGTGTTTCCTTTAATGACATCACAGAAACTATGAACAATGAATGAAACGTCTTTGCAGTTGCAGTTCCAAACAGGGACTGTATTTACTCGGAAGTGACTGAAATTTATGAGACGCGTTTTCAAAATGTTGTTTTATCGGTCTTTTAAAAAACACACTGGAGACCAATAAAGGCAAAAAGCCTGGCCTGTAATTTTAAACTCAAACAGGAGGTGGACCATAACACTTTATTATGAATTAAGTCACACACACTGCTATTGCTTCGGCAGTACAGTCAATATTACAATTATATATTTATGCAGCCCTGGGGGGGGGAGGGGGGCTGTTTGTTTACCTGGAAGGAGCACATCAGCGTCTCGTCCACACTCATCATGGCTCCAGCGTTGTCGAACTCTCCGCAGTAGTTTGGAGCAGAGAACAGGGTGACCAGCTGCCTCTTAGCGAAAAACTCGTAGCCGTCCTCAACCACCTGCAGGACAGAAAGAGCTTTCATCATCCGCTCAGAGCGTAGTGGAGTGGACGGGGCTCGGCAGAAAGCCTGTCACACAGCGGCCTGCGCTCTCAGATGCACAACTCTTTGTGGAAGTGCATCAAAGCAGCTTAAAACAACTCTCAGGCTTGGAAAGACCTCTGCGGCACGAGCTTTGGTCACAGTAGGGGCAGCGCTGTGTGAGGTCTTTACAAAGAAGGTGAACACGGCATGATGCAGGCGGCTTTAGATTGTTTTTGGCTTTCGAGGATTTTATTTTACAAAGTTTTGATCTCCAAAGGAAAATCTGAGGCTTTATCAAAGGAATAAAACTTTAGACAGAAAAGGGAGCTCGAGTTTTCTCACCTGATGTGCCCTGCATATGAGGTCCATGTCGTGCTTATGAAGGAATTTGGCCACCACGTCAGCACCGAAGGTGAACGAGACTCCGCGGTCGTTCTCGCCCCAGCCCAGCACGTCTTTGTCCGGGTCGGCCCACAGCAGGTCGCAGAGCAGGCCCTGATCCGGCACGTCCGTGGGTCGCATTACACGCCGCACCTGCTCCATAGACTGCAGGTCTGGAGAGAGGCCTGCCAAGAACACGCCCATCATCAGGTTAGAAAATTACAATTATTTATTCCGCAAACATGCTAGGAACATGTTCTGCTGAGCGCTCTCACACACAAATGACAGTTTAACACTGCTGCTGCCAACTGCGCACAACAGGGCTTCAAAGCAGTGTTTACTAATCCTGCTCTTGGTGACGCACAACACTGCACAACTTTAAAGGTTGATGGATTCAAAACACATGATCCAGTCTCTGACAGGGCGACCAATCACAGCTCCAGGTGACAATATCAACTTCAAAAATTAGTTAAATAGAATTACATTTTTGATGCCAAATCACACTTCAAAATATCTTTCTGACTCTGATCATCAAAATATGTTTAATTTCTGTGTCTTTCTGTGTGGCCCAGTACCAAATGGCTCACGGACCCATACCAGGCGTCAGCCTGGTGGTTAGGGACCTCTGGCCTAAACAACTTTGATCATCTCAAGTAATTGTGATTTCTGTGACAGTTCTAGTGGTCAGGAGTATTTATTATGGAGTATTTTTATGGACTATAGTTTACTGATGGACTATAGTTTACTGATGTATGTGGCTGAGGCAATCGAAATAACCATCAGTGAAATGATAATCCTCATAAGGCTTTCAAAACAATCCACAAATAAATCCTTTCACTAGAGAGCACCAGTCTACCCCATTCACACGCAGCTGCAAAATCAATACAGCACAATATAAACACATAAAAATAAAGCCCATTTCAGCACAGAAACAAGACAGAGATTAAAATAAGTAGTTCGACAGCGAGACGCTGTCTGCACCCACCTCCATGGCAACAGAAAATCTTCTCATCTACGATGGCAGCCACAGGTAAGCAGTTGAAGCAGTCTGTGAAGGTCTTCCACAGCTTAATGTTATACCGTCTCTTACCTACAGAAACACAAATGTCTCTATTTTAGTATTATTGTTTCTCTGGCTAAAACACACAGTTATATAAGATTTCACATGTTTGTCCTCGTTATAGTCAATCTCAGGTTACACTGCTCATTCAGAGATGATGTTTCCAGGAGGGGTGGAAATGTATACACTCAATTCTTTAGAAAAGGCTTCAATAACACAAGCGTGATCTCACACACACACACACACACAGGTGAGCACACAAGCACTCACAGAGGTGTACACACAGGTGCTCACAGACACTGGTTGGGTGTGCTG
>JBBPCW010000027.1:3615801-3633823 GCA_037974425.1 Phenacogrammus interruptus | reverse complement strand
CAGATCTGTCTCCCATTGAGCTGCAGGACCAGCTGGAGACCCACAAGCTCCACATGATCCAGAACATCCCACACAGCCGGTTCTGCTGGAGAAGGTGCTGGGAGGGTTTGGAGGATGTGGAGAATCTGAGCTGCTGGGATAAAGTCTGATGAAACTCGTACAGAAACTCTAATATCCATTAAACTGTGAAACTGTTACACTTTAAAAACCAGTCGGTTAGATCTGTGTTAAGTATTTCTTGTAATAAAATGTTGAAAGAGCAGCTTTTGGTGAATTTGTCAAAGACTCGAAGGGTGGGCCCAAGCTTCTGGCCTGCAGTGTAGCTGCTGTGCGCAGGTCAGTTACGTCAGGAACTACAGAAATTAGATTAGAATAGATCAGATCAGACTGGAACTTTATCGACCTCAGGGCGGAGGGGGTTTGGTTGCTGCAGCGTACAGAGATCATATAAAGGATCTTGGACTCTGAACACAGATAAATACTGAAATAAAGAGTAAAAAGTAAAGTACACTGGATAAAAGGGCCTCAGGTAATCAGTAACACGTATAATACAGGAGCTGTGTGGCTATAAAGTGGCAGTGAAGCCGTTCTGTACACGACTTTACCGCAGGAGTCGTGTCTTTAATGCGATGTAACCCAGTTTAACCAGAAACAGCAGAGCACAGTGCAGAAATGGGATGTATAGAGACATCCTGAGGTCTTTGTACAGTTTCTTACTTACTAATAATCCTAATTCCACACGGCGTGGGTCATCGTGAAGCCTCACTAGACGCTGGAAAGCTCTCAGAAAGGCTCTCAGCACTGATGTCTGGAGTAACACTACGTTTTCAAGGCTGATCCTCTCTGGTCACATCAGCCGGGAGCAGTGTGTACGCTTTCTAATTTTTTAAAGTCTAATATGAAAATAAATTTGATACATAATGCTGTCATGTGTGGCTTTAACTCTGTCTCCACTCACAGCACAAAGTGACAGACAGCATGACACACTTTACTTCACACGTATCATTTATTTATTTATTATTTATTATTTAACACTCAATATTAAAAACACTCAATGTTCCTTATTAAGCAGCCAGACAGTTTTGTGAAAGCAGGCGTATAAATGCTGAATTATTTTCTTTCTTATGATAACTATCATTAGGGCCACGCAATACTGAAATAGTCTGTTCATCGCCAGAACACAGCTTTAGCCAATCACAGGCTTCCTGACAGGCTGACCAATCACAGCTACGGGTGAGTTACAGGGTGTTCTGATGATTTGAGGAAATCAAAAACAAAACGGTTAGTGTTTTAATCTTTAACCATTTAAAACACTGAATCCTAAAGGGCCCTTTTTTTGCTGATATGGGCCCTTTAATGTATTCCCATATTACAATACTGATACTTCCTTTCTATCCATATTATGCATCCTTAATAATAATAATTATTAAAACATGTAAAACTTCGATTAAATCAGAACAGAGGATTAAGCTTTTTATTCACTTATTATTACTTTTTTATTACACTGCGTTTTCCTGCAGACCTTGAATCTTAAATCTATAAACAAATGCACTTTAAAAGGTCAAAGAGGTCAGTGGCAGCCATGACAATGTCTTTGTTTTTAGCACACTTTTGTATGTTAGTATGCTTTCATTTTTTTAAATTTAGTTTTAATAAGAGTCTATTAAGCCGTTCCGTCCAGTTTCATCCATTCGGTCAGTACAAACAAACGCGATTACTTTTCCAACCTGTATTCCGGCCAGCCCCGCCTTCCCGCATATACGATTGGCTACAGGCGTCCCCGCCTCAGTCTGTGCGAAATCGGGATTGGACTGAAGCGAAGACTGACAGGCCGGCTTCTCCGTTCTTTAAACCATAAGGTCCCGCCTCTGCGAACCACTAGCCAATCAGAGCACAGAAGGGAGGCGCGACCTTGTCCGAATGCGGGCGGGAAAAGAACACGAAGGCGGGAGTGGGGGCGCGTGCCGTTCTCTGAGAGTGGGCGGGGGTCTCGAGCTCAAAAAAAAAAAAAAAAAGCCGGAGCAGAAGTTTGAAGTTCTGAGGAGAAAATAATACAAAACTGTCATTTTCACCACGGACACGAGTTTAAAGACCGCACTTTCTGTCAGCGAGCGAGTCTCCGGTCCTCCCCGGCTGCTTCGGCACTGTTTTCTGTCTCTGGGGCTTTTTTTGAAAACCGTCGGTTGCTAAGCTAACGCTGAGGAATGCTAAGCTAACGCTAACGCGTCCTCCGAAGCTTTCCGAACCGGGACCGCGGCGTTCGGACCCGGACACGCAGCGGCACGACCCGAACTCACTGTCGAAAACACACGAAACCTCCATAAAACACCTCCACCCCGCGGTTAAGGCACCGGAAGCGAGTTACCGAGCCGCTAACCGGCTACCTCCCCCTTTTTTCCGGCTCAGATTCGGGTCCAGTTCCACATTCCGTCCCACTCTGCCGCATCGCTGTTGTTTTCAAACCCGGTCTGACCGGACTCTGATGTCCGGCTCTTCGAGGCCCTGTCCCGGATCCTGGACACCCCCCGGATCTCCGGGGCGTTGATGTTTCTGGTGCCCTGTTGAGGTAGCGGACGAGCGGAGAGGAGAAGCCGGTGCTCTCTTTGTTCGGGACGGGAGCCGTTCGGCCTCGGGCGGCCGCGCTTTCCTAGAGCCTTACAGAACCGCGCCTGGAGCCCGTGTGTTCGGGGGATGGCGCCCCAGAAGCATGGTTCTGATCACGGAGCCGGGAACAGATCAGGTGGAGGCAAAGCCACGGGACACCACCCGAACTCCGGCCTCACGACCACGGCCAAGAGACCCAAACTGGAGCAGATTCAAGCTGACCATGAGCTCTTCTTGCAGGCCTTTGAAAGTAAGCTTTGTCGAGACTCGTGTGTTTTCGTTTAGCGAACCCAAACAGCAGTATTTATCTGGGCTTGAAACCAGTCAGGCTGTATGTTCAGCCCGGCAGGGGCTTTCTTGGTACCGGGCACTCTTTAGCCATCGTGCTGGAGAATTCGGTTTGGATCTCTTTACTCCGAAAGCACTAAAACAGAAATATTTTCACTTTAAAGTCACCGTTGTCTAGCCTAAAAGATGTGTGTTGACCTTGTAAACAAAAAAATCTGCCAAACTGGATCACAGAAAGCAGATATGTTTAAAGAGTGTGTTTTTTTTATTTGTAAACAGTGTTATTTATAATATGATGTCGAGTTTTGGGTTTATAACATTTGGTACGTACGGAAAGAGACACGTGTATCAAACCCAGGACACGTGCTTTGGGTGTCCTGTGTGCCTTTATGTGCTATCAGTCAACGGACTCGCTTACCTTTGTAAAACTACCCCAGATCCCAGTCTGGGACTAAATCTACCCAGGAATGCCCGTACTTGCTTTGTGTTTGTTCATATCTGGATAAAACGTCCCCTGCGAGGTTGCCTGAGCCCTCCAGCATCATTTTCCTCCCTCCTGTGTGAATCACCATTGTTCATATTTTAAGCATCAGACTGCCTGGGACTTGAGCTGATTTCTTGTCCAAAACATGTTTAAAGGGGCACAGATTTTTGCTAAAGAATACCACCCTGTGTATTTTCACAATTGGCTATTAGAATTTGAACCTGTACCCCAGTAGTTTTTGTTAAATACCTTATTGACTGTCAGTCCTTTCTGTCTTCAATAGTACCAATATTGTTGCATGTGGGTGCAGCTTCTCAGAATTCAGAAATCTGTTAATTACCCAATTTTTCTTCCTTTTATCAGTTCTTTTTATAAACATTTCTTCAAAAATACTCTGTTAATCCCAAAGATTAGGAATATAATCAATAATATTATAGAAGTCTGTGTCTGTTATGACATGATTTGTGTTTACATTTACCAGTTCAGCCTGCGCTGCAGTGCCGTGCTCGGTGTGTCTTAACTGTGTTTTTGAGCAAAACGGAAATAGTGTTTGTAAAAAAAAATTGACCAAACACAGGTGTGCATTGTGTGTTTCTGCTGAGTGATAGTATGAGAATAAAGCTGGGATTGTGACAGTCATTCCATAATTCCAGTCAATTGATATTAGCCAGTGTATATAAATATATTCGTCAGACCTTTCTTGTGGCCAGCTGATGAAAATTAGCCACTCTGCCACGTCTGATAAGTTAACTTTATGAACTAAGAACTTAAGTAATATTACTTGTGTTCAGTCTCCAGATGACTTTAAATGTCGTGATTATATCTGTTTGCAGAGCCAACTCAAATATATAGATTTCTTCGGACGAGAAACCTCATGGCAGTAAGGAGATCTTTCATTATTGATTTTGAAACCAAAGTTTGGAGATGTGATTTGAGGTGATGTGGTTTATGTGCTGCCTTTGCTTTTTTTTTTTTTTTAGCCCATTTTCCTGCATAGAACCCTGACGTACATGTCCCACCGGAACTCCAGGACCAGTGGGAAAAGGTAATACTTTGTTTTCTAATATGATTTTTTAAAAAAGTATTTTGCCTTTTGTCCTCTTAACACTCTGTGTATACACACTTATAGGATGTCACACATATTGACCACATTTTGTACCATAAGGGAAGGCTAACTTTGTGCACTTTTTGGCCTATAAAGCTGTCTTTGCGTCCTGTTTCATACCACTTTGTGCTAACAGACTTTTGCAGCTACAATACCGCATTGAAAAGAGCAGTATTTTGTTCATATTGCCTTGCGCACCTGAGAATATATGAACACATTTTGTTACATTGCACACATGTTTACTTTAAACTTTAATTGAATGGTTTGTTTTTGTAATTTCATGAATGAAATGGAAAGCCAGAGCTCTTACCACCTGTAGTGTCTTCAGTTATAAACATTTGCATACCCATGAAATTCCTCTCTAACGGCCAAAGCTGTTGGTATGGAGGCTTAGAGAGTTTGAGTGGTGGTGTGTGTTGAAGTGATTTTCTTTGTTTTCCGGTGTAGAAAATGCTTCAGTGTGAACGATCTGCTCTTCAAAGTGGAGCGGACAAAAATGGAGCAGGAGTCACACAAGTAAGGGGATACCTGATCATCTGGACTTAATTTTGGAGTGGAAGTGATGCCGTGCATCAGTGCTTGTAGGGCTGGCTAATACGAAGTGGAGCTGTATTTATCATTGCTGTGAATGATTGCCTATGGCTCAGTATTGTTTTCTGCGCATATTGTGATTGCTGTCAGTAACATTGACCATCTGTATGTTTAATTACAGAGCATACTTTGTTCTGAATTGAGTTTAATGCAGCATGTTCTAATGAAAAGCAGTCGTACATGTTTTGGTCATGATTTTTAAGCTATTCCAGTTTTTTGCCTATTCCAGCTCATCAGTAATAATAAATGTCAAATTGATTGTAGTGTTGATTTTTTTTAGCCATATTACCCCCCAATGGCATTTAGTTTGTCACAGTGTGACCTCTCTGAGTGTCTTACTGTCATTATAAATGGGTTTAATGTTCTCATATAGGTGTTACTCATGAGTTTTGTCCATCCCAGCCTTCCAGAATCATGACACTGAGTATCAGGAATGTGTTCTGATGTCATGTATTTACTGTATTCCTTGCCTTTAACTCTAAATGTTCTTTGTTTGTTTCAATTCTTCAGTTTGGCCTCACACTTACAGCTCACCTTTACTGGATTTTTTCATAAAATTGGTAAGAGCTGTTCCTAACCAACAAGCCTCTAATGCTCCTTTTGTTCTGCTTGGTTTAGTAATTTTTTTTGTCTCTCACTGTGCCTCAGATAAGAATTCGCAGAACTCTGAGAATGAAGAAAACTCAGTGTCTTTGGAGGTTCTGCTAATCAAAGTCTGTCATAAGAAACGGAAGGTAAAAGCTCAGCACATTTTGGTAAAACCTAACCCTCTTTGTTTTTTTAGATTATTTTAAAATGCTGAGTGCCTTACTTTCTATAAACAAGTCATGGCAGTAGAATGTGTGACTTGTTTTAGTATAGATTTATATCTCTAGTTTTCACACAACCTCCTTTTCTTTGTTTTGTCTTCAACAGGATGTCAGTTGCCCTATTAAGCAAGTGCCTACAGGTAAGAAGCAGGTGCCTTTGAACCCGGACAGCAGCCAGATGAAGGTGGGATTGTGCCCCACCATTGTTGTGTCCAGTCAGGAGTTTGAGCCCAGTAATAGCCACATGGTGAAGTCGTACTCACTGCTGTTCAGGGTCACCTGTCCCGGTGGGAGAGAAATCAACGGCCTCTCCAGCAGAGAGACCAGTAAGCACTATGAACTACGTTATGCTCTTACATATTTCACTGCTTTCATTGTGGGTCAGGGCATGGGACTGATGCGTTTGCCAGTATACAGTACGGTGAAAATCCCCTCATTACTTAATATTTTACTTCCAAAGATCCACCCATTCCTGTATTTTCATTGTAGTTTTGAACAGTTCTCCAGGCTTCATGAAATTTTCACCTGCCCGGTTTCAGAGAAATTATTTTTGTTTGTTTAGAAAAAAGGCAACATAAAAGAAATGAAAAGGGTTGAAGACTTTTGCACAGTACTGTATTTTATTCAGTAATAACTAAGGCTCTGTTCATACCTGGCGTTAACGGTCGTCTGGAATGATCCCATTATAAGCGGCACTATAATAAAGTATAATATAGTTGCTGAAATAGTCGCTCAAATCACTTTCCGAGGTGGCATGGGACCCACATAACCACAAAACATCTGTAACGTCAACATCTCGATGCATACTGGGCAGCTGGATTCTACTGATGTCACTGTTTTCCATAATATTTAAAAAGATGTTTAGAAATCAGAGAGCCAGGCGAGCCAGGATAGTGGAACATGAGCAAGGACTGAGAGTGAGAGTGACGTCCTAGATGTGACTGGAAATCCTCCTCCAGTGGAAACTGTGTAAAAAAAATAAATAAATAAAAATCTGATCACGAGTGGTCAGTGGAGACGCATGTAGAATGCCAGCTGTAAACCGTTATGTATTTTCCATGCCCCTTGTGATCAGATCACCCAAGAAGCCTCTGAATGCCAGGAATGAACCGCGTCTAAGCAAGTTGTTTTGCTTTGTAGTCTTTGTATGTATGCAAATGTATGCACTTTTCTTAAAACATGTTCCTGTTAAAAAAAAAAAAAAGTTAAACTAGGTGGGAAACACTTTTCCATATAGTTAAAATTTACTTAAATGTGGTGAAAGGGTCTTGACATACGACGATTCGAGTTTACGACTCTCACATGGGTGGACTAAGTTTAGTAGAACTCGGTGGAAGAATATGCTGTAATACGGCGTATGAATGGGTAGGGGGTGGGCATTATTCGTCCCATAAGTGGGAAATTTGCAAGGGGTGGCTCTAGATTTTTGCACAGTACTATACATAACAATTGCACATACAAAACGTTCTGAACAGTAAGTATCACAGACAGTCAACAATGACTCCTGCACTTTCTTTGTTCATTTTAATTCTTGCTAAGATTAAGGTTTGTATGTTAATTCAACAACCGTAAGAACTGATAATCAGACGAATGCATGTGTGGATTCTTAGATCAGTTATATGACAGAGGAGTGGATTGTGCGGGAAAAGCCAAAATCAGAAGACTATTACAGAACATTTTTTTATTTTCCAGATGTTATTGAAGAGGTTTCCAGCAGGAAAAAACGTTATTCCTCGCATCGCGATGATGGTGAGACGACGTTTGTGGCCCAGATGACTGTTTTTGACAAGAACAGGTATGGGTTGTCCTGTCCGTTTCATCGTTCTTCTTTAAGCTTTTCATTTCTACACATTACATATAATTTTTTATAGGCGTCTGCAGCTGTTGGATGGTGAATATGAAGTGTCTATGCAGGAGATGGAAGACTGTCCTATCGGAAAAAAAAGAGCTACATGGGAAACTATTGTGGATGGAAAGGTGTGTTTGTGTGCAAATGTTTGGTTAGACACAAGAGTTTATACGTCTCTTCATGTTGTGATAAGAGGACGCATGTATTTGACAACTGAAAATTGAGGGGAAGAATGTTGTACAGGTTTTAGCCCAGCCGCTCACGTGCTATTGCTCTGATGGAATCTGCGACCGTAGCCCCTCACACACAGCTTTTAAAGTAAAACTATCAAAAGCATCAACAGAGTGGAACATGAGGTGCCCTTCAAAGAGAAGCCTGTAGTTTTTACATCTCAGTAAGTCATACTGTGTCCTAAACCACATCCACTAGTCTGAGTTACCTTAATAAAGAGATGAGTGTGTTTTGAGAGTCCAGACAAGTTTTGGGTTTGTGAAAAGTCAAACATTTGGTAAACATAAATAATTATAAGAGCATGATTGACATCCAATTAGCAACTTGTAGTTACTATGCAGTTACAGTGCTATTATACAGTTAACATATATGGTTTACTAAATAGTCTTTTTTAATTTTGTTCCGTATTTTTAAATGAACAGTCTATTCCCATTGAAGAGTATTGAGTCCTTAAATTTGAGTTTTTAAACGCTTCTGAAAATATACCTTAACAGACACAGATCACTAAAAGTCCTTGAACATATGTTTAGTAATAGAACTGCAGTAACGTCTATACTTCTAAATTAAACATTTGTTTTTAGTTGAACTGAAGTGAAAAGTGACCATTCTGTTATACGTAAACACACCACAGTGTGAACAGCACAGAATCCTTCCTCTGAATTTAACACATTTAACCCATTCACCAAATGAAGCCGCGGGCAGCCAGGAACTCAGTCGCACGAGGAGCAGTGTGTGTGTGAGGACTGTACTTTGCTCAGGATACCTCAGAGGTGCCTAGCAGTCTTGGGACTCGAACCCATGACTTCCTGATCGCAGGGTGAAGGTTAAGTGCTGTGACCGTAATAAGCCTTAACACTGCCATTTGTGGAGAGTCCTTGAGAATGGTTGGGTTTGACGTTTGCGGTGGTGTGGGAAGCCTGCGTTTGGGGGAAAAGGTGAATGTTGCTACTCCAGTTTCTGCATTTACAGTCTCATGGTCATGTGGAGTTTCTTAAGTTTTGTTCTCTCCATGTTTTGTTGCAGTGGGTGCCTCCGTTTGACACCTTCTCTCACGGACCCACCTTGCAGTTCACTCTGCGCTGGACCGGTGACACGAGTGAGCACACCACAGCACCAGTGGCCCGGCCGCTTGCCACACGCAATTCAGACACCAGCGGTGGAGAGAACCACAGGCTGAGTGCGCCGAAACCTCCTCAGACTGTAGGTACGTCTGACTCTGTTGATTAATATGTGGGTAAGTTATACCTAATGATAGGCACCTTGGACACTTTGGCTGTGCATTTTGCAAATAGTGCCCAGTGTGTTCTGCAATTCTGCACACATGTCTGAGTCTCCAGTGGCTCTGTGTTGGAAGTGTTCTACACTGTTTGTGCAGGAGTCTGTATTTTAGTGCACTATGTAGGGAGCATAGAGCCGTTGGGACGCAGTCCTGCTGCTCATCTCTGTTACGCGTGTCCTCATCCGTGTCTGTCTTCTGTGTTGATCATGGTTTAGCTTACGTGATTGTTCTGGTCTTTTCTGATATCTAATCCCGTGTTTTGGCCTGTATTGGACTGATACGGAGTATCAGATTGGTATCGCCCTTGTGCTACACCCAGTTATTAAAGTCCTTTGTGCTGTATATAGAATAACTTGTTAACCCAAAGCCTCTTGCGGTGTGAATATTTTTACAGAAGACTTACTGCATACAGCCATTACTATGATCAAACAAAGAAATGTCAGTAGTGCTCATAAATGAATAATAATTAAGACAAATCTGTTTAGCTTATTGTATCAGACAGGATAAAAGGACTAGATTAACACAAAATGCAATATCTGATATCTGTGCCCTGAACTTCTAATTCCAAACAACAAACTCCTTATTTATAAACACGCTAAAATGTGTTTCACTCTTGTCTGAGCAGTTGTCTAGGTTTCTGGTGTGGTGTTATATAAATGTGCGGGTACTGACATTGCTAGATTTGTGGTTCAGTGTTACATAAAGGCACCATTCTATTTGTTTCTGCTATTTTTCAGCTGTTAAGGATCCGGTTAGCTCGGACATGCCGGTGCGAAGAGAGCAGGTCCACGTTGAGCCTCGTCAGAAGCTTCGTGTTTATTATCAGGTAATGACCTGTGTGTGTGTGTGTGTACTCTGTGTTCTGATTTCAGCTCCAGGAATATCTTGGGAGCCCAGAGCTTCCTGAGACTTGTCTGATCTGCCTTTGCCTTTAAATAGTGAGTGCAGTGAGTGTGTAGAGGAGGTGTGTGCGTGTGTGTACCTTCCTGAAGGGCTGCTTTGACATTTAGCTTTGACCTTTTCTTCAGGGTTTAAGTGTTCTGCTCACAACTACTTCTCTGTTTCTGCTTCCTGGCTAGTTTATGTACAATAATAACACGCGGCAGCAGACAGAGGCGAGAGATGACCTGCACTGTCCCTGGTGCACCCTGAACTGCCGGAAACTATACAGTCTCCTCAAACACCTCAAGCTCTCCCACAGTCGCTTCATCTTCAACTATGTGGTGAGAAAAATGCTTGTCCCAGTGCTTTCTAGGAATGCTCACACATTTGTCCAGGAGAAGTATAACAGAATCAGTGGTCTCAGTAATACAAGACCAGTTGTTTCCAAAAAGTGTATAAAATTGTTCTAATTCAGTCTTTAGATAATAAGGAGACTGTCAATCATTTTCATTTTCCTGGAAGATTAGCAGGGCTGTATGTCACTGTAAAATTACCGAGAAATGTGAACAGAATATCTAGAATTCCAAGCATTTAAAGAAAACTAGAAATCTACAAAAAAAGATCAATTGTATATTATATTTTACATTTGTCTGAAAGTGTATTCTAAAACTAAATGAGTAGAGGAAGACTATGGTAAAACAGCAAAATGATGTACAGTTCTGTTTGTGGTTCTGATGATGTCATGATGTGCTCATGTTCCCACTGAGCAGCCTCACCCCAAAGGAGCCAGGATCGACGTATCGGTGAACGAGTGCTACGATGGCTCATATGTGGGGAATCCTCAGGACATCCACTGCCAGCCAGGTTTTGCCTTTAGCCGTAACGGTCCGGTTAAAAGAACCTCAGTTACACACGTCCTCGTCTGCAGGTCAGTCTCTGTGTTAATCCATTGCAACAGTGCCCCGTACTGAATGATTGGTGCATGTGTGTCCTATAATCTCACACCCAAACACCATTTAATTAAATGAGAATCCCTTAAACTCGGTATACATTGTCCAATCTGGGCTATTCCCAGACCGCAAATGACAATGGTGTTGATTTCTTTGGTCGTGGTTCCTAAACGGTGGTCCTATGTCATTCTGTGAGAGAGGATCAAAGACAGCAGTTGTCACAGCGATCAAAAATGGCCTCAGATATTTAGGACGTCTAGCTCAGTGTGTGCTGCTACAGCCTGTGACTACTGACCAGTCAATCAAAACGCAGCATGAATTGACGCATGTATCAATGCAACATAGCGCCCAAAATCTAACCAGAAGTACTAGTGCAGGTGGACGACAATTTGTCCTTCTATATTTACTTGCGTTAAAGATTACGTTTCAACATCATACTTGGCACACCTTCACACACACCATCGTACATCATGCCCACACAGTCACACACGGCATGCCCAGGTTATAAGATCACTGAAATCGCAGTCTGTAGAAGGGATTAGTGATAGTTTGAATTTTCCTTTTTTTTTTATTGTACTTGACTCAAACTGTGTGGAGGGCTTTGGTTTCTGAGTGTATGGCACCCTGTTCTTTTGACAAATGTGTATTGTGTGTGAGGATTCAGTGAGTGTGGGTGTATTGGTGTGTGGGTGGATCTTGTTCTTAAGATCCTACACAGGTCTAACTCTGATCCTGTTTTAAAAAGTCTGTCTGTCTCGCTTTAGACCCTTTTACTTGTTAAGAGTTTCTGGAGCCTCATGTTCAGTTGAGTCTCTCCCATCAGCATCCAGTACCTTGCTTGTCTGTCTGAGTGTGTTCAACTGTGTTGGTGTCTCCACAGGCCCAAGCGTCCAAAGCCCAGCCTGTCTGAGTTTTTGGAGTCTGAGGAGAGTCAACTGGAGCAGCAGCGAACGTACGTCAGTGGACACAACCGTCTCTACTTCCACAGTGACAGCTGCACGCCCCTCCGACCACAGGAGATGGATGTGGACAGCGAAGATGAGAGGGACCCCGAATGGCTCCGGGAAAAGACCACCATGGTGAGGATAACTACAGAGAAAACCGCTCAGGAGAGTGTCGGCGTTCAGCTATATCACAATAACCATTTTGGTGCACTTTTTATAGGTTTTCAGTTACAGATCTGTTGCACAATTTATCAGCCCTATTTGCTTATCATGGGACCGACTTAGGACCATGACTGATAGTAGAGGGATATTAGTGTAGTGAGTGTGTATCAGATGCAACATTGTTTGCATGTCAGTGTCACTGCTAGGTTGAGAGTGGTTCCATCAAACAAAGAGCCGCTCTGTAACACAGACTCCATTGATACACAAACTGTTCCAGCAGGGGTGTACAGGTCTGCCAGGGAGGGCCAGTGTCCATCACAATTTGGTGTTTCCCGTCCTTAAAGACATTGGATAAACCCGACCACTAACAGATGGGGCTGCAGTCTGTAAACATCAGCAAGTTGAGGCTACAAGGGAGGGATTTAAGAGTACAGCCATATTTGGAGGTTTTATTTCACAGGATTCCTCAGACGTTTAACATCCACGTTGACTGGATGATAAAATATTGATCATAATACATATGTATTAAATACAAATTACTTTTATTCAGTGTTTTACACAGACATTGCACCTTGAGCACAGGCAGTTCCAATATAATCGAAGAAGCAATGAAAAGATTGAACATGAAATACACAATATGTGTATATTTGGAGTGAGGGAGATCTGGTAAGAATGTCCCTGCCAACTTCGGTATTTGGACATATCTGATGTCTGAGAAACCTTCCTTTGTGAAATGGATGTCATGCTTCGCTTGGACCAACATTGAACACTCAGACAGGCACAGCAGTGGTAGTTGTTTTCATGTTGGATCTTTTTGGAGATTCCCGTTGTTTTAAAAGCAAATTGTACCTGATTTTGTCCCCTGTAGCAAATTGAGGAGTTCACAGATGTCAATGAAGGAGAAAAAGAGGTGATGAAACTGTGGAATCTTCATGTGATGAAACATGGGTATGTACCTGCATTGATCTACAGATCATTTATATAAAGTAACAGCGCTGTATGTGCCCACTAAAAGTCAGTGACCCTGCTATTATGGCTTGTCTGGGGTAAAATGAGCAGAAATCCAATATTTTTTGTTTTTCCTCCCCTACCTTTAGATTCATAGCTGACAATCAGATGAGCCAGGCCTGCATGCTGTTTGTGGAAAAGTATGGCTCCATTATTCTAGAGAAGAACCTCTGCAGAAACGTTCTCCTCCATCTGGTCAGCATGCATGACTTTGGCCTGGTGAGCACCATGACCATCGATAAGGCGATGGCTCTGCTGAGGCAGGGCCAGCTGGAAACCGAAGAGGACGACAGCGATGATGGCGGTGCCAGCGATGCTCCTGGACAGGCCAGTAAAACAGCAGCACCTGTAAAAGCACAGGCCTGAGGTGCATCACCCCGGGCTCGATTTCAGTTTTGGATCTAATTTCTGGACGTGTTCTTCTCAGGCACTGGGTTTGTGGGTGTTTCGCTGCAGGGGTGGTGTGTGTTGCCGGGTGATTTTGCCGGAGAGATGGAGAAAAGGTGAACTTTGAAGACAGTGGGATTTTTCCCATTGTTGTTAATGTCCAGGATGCCAGCTTAATTCATTTTAACCTCAAATCAGTCGAGCAGGAGCCGAAGTTTTCCGCTTCTTAACTAGACGTGCAGAAAGATGTCGATGGACTACGTCTTCAGCAATCAGCTTCAAAATAAACGTGTTTGTCTTTGTGACCTCTTGCCTCTACCCTGAGAACTTGGTATTGAATTTAGTTTTGGTGCCTGGTTTTAAAAAAAACTTTTTGGAAAGATTTTTAATATATTTTAATTAGCATGGTGGGGAATGGGGACGACTTTGTGGCTTTTACTGGTTGTTTTTTTTTTTTTATTATTATTTTTTTGCTGTAATCCTTCTGTGTAATGTTGGTTCAATTTGTCAACATTTCTGAAATTGTGTGGCAAACACAGGGATCTGGCTGTGAGCTGGACTTTAGCTTTGGAGGGCCGCAGCACTGCAGTTTTGTATTTTCCCTGCTCTAGAACTACTTCACCAGCTGTTTAAAGGAAGACCCAGGTTGTTTTTCTTCTGCATCTGTAGCGCGGTTGGTTACCACAGACGGTAATTCTGACATGTTTAACCTCTGAAACAAAGAGAAGCCACAGACTCTAGACTCTGATACAGTAGAACCCAGTGGGCGCTCGCTGAATTCTTCACAATCTTCACTTAACAGTTGCTGAATTAAGCAGTAGATGGGTCCTTTCAGAGATGGGACTGGTTTTCGGGAGGAAAGAATCGTTGGTAGTTCGTTACCAGTGTAGATCTGCCAGATCACTATGGCAACTAGAAAATGGGGGACGCACGCAGAACTACTTTTTCATGTATTTCTACTTTATTCCAGTAGAAATACATGAGCACTGATGTCCGTCGCTCTGGGTAAGAGTTTTTGCTAAATGTAAAGTAGGATAAAACGTCAGTTTTGGTGAGTGAAGCACCTCTCCTGTATTGTGAAGGATGACCTTCGAGGTGCTTTATGCAGTCGTGCAGGTGCTTTTCATGAAATTCAGCCAAAATCAAATCATGTGTTGGCTGATTTCAAACGTTTATTTACTGTTTGTTAGTGTCATCCTAAGACCTTTTACTGCTGTCACACATTTTGAGTACCATTTATTAATGCATTAAGAGTCAGCGGAAAATATTTAAGAACTAAATAGTGCGGGTGGCCATAGAGACAAACATGTCCGATAACGCATTAAGCCTTGTTTGGTTGGTCTCGTCCCAAAACCTGCAGGAGTTTGTCACCTTTATAATGATAGATTTACTACCGACTCTCCTTTTAAATGGAATTTGAGTCCATTCTGGGAAATGACAGTGTTGGGCAATGTGGCGACACAACGTCGCAAATCTAACGATGTTTCACTTTCTGAGATGTTTATGAAAAAAGTGATATCGTACAAAACGCACCAGCAAAGCATTTTTAAAAGCGCTCTGAAGAAACGTTTTTATATTTTAAAAAAATAAGCCGAGCGTTTCTGGAATTGCGCCCGAGACCCTCAGGCTGCTCTCAGAGAAGAGCGGGTTCTTTAAGGAGGCGCTGGAGCGGGAAAAGTGCAGCGCTGTGGTTCTCCAGGCCTGCAGGTTCTGGGGAAGAAACCCACTGAAAGAATTCCTGTCAGTCCAGAGTCTTAAAACTGTTACACTGAAACCAGGTGATGCATGAACACAACACACACACACACACACACACAAGTACAGGGTATTAATAACACACTTGAGAGAAAAATCAAATGGAGCCTCCTGAGCAGGGAGATCTTGCAAAACCATGTTTACACGTCTTTTCCCACAGACGGATGGACTTCAGGCAGCATTCGGGCTTTTTATTGTACCTTTTTATCTCGTACCTGCTGTGTGAGGACTTCTGCCGCGCAGGTTTTGGTGAAAGCACACTTTCGTCTTTGTTTTTTTTATAGTGGCGGCTGTTTGCCGGCAGCTGAATCTGCAGCCTGCTGTCTGACTAGAATGCAGTAGTTTAATGCTCCGCTCCGTCTGAGCTTGTTTTCCCCTCCTGATTCTTTACAGCCGCGCTTTGCTGCGTTTTCTTCTGTTTCTGGCCTGAAAACTGTACCGCGGGAGCTTTTTCTTTCTTCAGGTGTGTCGGTTCTAGATAAGCTAACGAGGCGCGGCAGAAGAGGAAAATGGTGCAAAAGCGATGACTATAATCATAATTTTGATGTTTCTTTTCAGTGGAATTGAGTTTACATACCAAAGGGAGTGACACTTTAACTCTTGACCCTCAGATCCCCAAAGGCAGCGTCTGTGTTTGAGGAAGCGGAACCCGGTTCCGAGCGCTCTCGCTTTAGTGTGCTGAAGCTGTGAAGGCTGTGAGTGATGCAGAGTTTTCTCATTCGGACTCTTTCACCAGCTGAACGCTTGTCTATGCTTTCGATGCCTCAAAACAGAGACCAGCATCATTTGCACAAGATGTGGTTGGCCATGAGAAAGTGAGTAATTGATTTTAAACAAGAATTCTTTGCCATGAATTGGTAGTCGGCCAGCTTTGTCGGTGCTTTTGCTCTAAAGGAGTGATTTGAAATAGTTGTTTTTCTATTTAAAAATAAAGGTTTTTTTTTTCCACTTGTGATGGCTCATGTTGCTCGCCGGTCTGTAAAATCTGAATAATAACCGCACACCGTGATGTACACCAGGTTTATTATGTGGCAAATGTTCGGTGGCTCTTTTACAGGTGTTTCCAGAAGGCACAAACATAAATGAGGTAATACAAACACAAAACCATCACAGTTTTACGAGTGTCTACACACGACGGGCCCGACCGATAGATCCATATACCAGCGGTTTTAGACAAACCCCCTCCGACAAAACCGCTGATATTTAGAGGCTTGTTTTTATATTGCACTGAACTGACGCCACCTGCCTGATCACACATGCTGCAGTAGAAAGAAAAATGAACCACTAAAATCTGACCTTTAGTAAAAGCACAACACAGTATCAAAAGTTAGAAAAACATTAAAAGTAAATCTACAGTCAAAAGTAACTAAAAACATGAACAGAACTAAAAATGCTGAAGCTCCACACCCTGCGCTACAATACTTCTATTTCAGACTCAAGTCTCTGCTACTCTAACAACCAGACGGTCAGAACTGACCAGAGAAAGTGAGTCACAGTCGGTAAAGCCCCGCTTAAAACAGCTGTTTATATTGACCATATAAAATGTCTGTAGCGCCTTAAAATCGGTGGTGATTCTCGTATTGGCCGGGCCCTGCAGCGCTACCGTCTAGAACAGGGACGCCTCTCTGTAAAGAACACGGTTCTCTTGGACAGCAGTTTGTGATCGAGTACCTTTTCTGAGTCGTTCTGGATATTTATTATTCCCGCGTCCTTTTCAAAAAGGTTCAGCCCCGTTAAGACCTGCTGCTACAGCTGAGGCACGACGACCTTCTGGCTTTCACACGTTTCACACTTTAACAAAAAAAAGTATAAATTTGTCTTAAAAAATTGTAAAATTTTTTCACACTTTCTATATACCTCTTAAAAAGGGAAGCTGCCCTTTTCCTCTGTAACAATATTACCTTTCAAGTTTTCCCCCCAAAGTTGGACACACAGTGATGTCGGAATCATATCGGTCTCAGGAGACAACAGTTTCAAATAATTCCATAAAGCCACGACTTCTGCACTCCATAAAGATTTAAGGGCAGAAACACTTATAGGAATGCTGTAAATCAGGCCTGGCCTGTGGTTTCTGTATCTGCACATTTTAATTATTTTCTTACAAAAGCAACAAGAAACGTCCTGCTTCTAATCCACCTCCTAAACTTTTAACTTTTTTTTTCTTCTGCATTTTTCTTTATCCATAATAGCCACGGAGGGGCTGAATACTTTCGTTGTGGGGTGTAATCGAGCCCGAGGCTTACGGTAATTAAAAACCTGTTTTCTAAGAAGTGAAAAGATTTAATCTACACAAAGGAAACAGTCTTTACATTACTGTCTAAAAAATCCTTTGATCTGGTTCTGCTCACCTGTTCTCTGCGGTGAAACCCGAGCGGCGGGTTCTGCAGAGACGCGCCTCTTCCTGACCAGACTTCGTCTGAGACCCAGATCTTTTGTCGAAGGAACAGAAAGTCAGTTTGTCACAGAAACGCGATTCGGCCTCACGGTGCAAAACAGAAAAACTGTCTGGAAAGTGCTACTGAAGAGCTCAACACTGAGGGTCGGTTTCCCAGACAGGGATTATGCCTAGTCTTGGACTAGCCTTCCCTTTTCAATGGAAAATCTCCATTCACAGAACTACTTAATCCAGGACTAGGCTTACTCCCTGTCTGGGAAACCGACCCTAATAAAACTCGAGTGGAGTCAGATTAACTT
>JBBPCW010000027.1:3580480-3602042 GCA_037974425.1 Phenacogrammus interruptus | reverse complement strand
AGAGAGAGAGAGAGAGAGAGAGAGAGAGAGAGAGAGAGAGAGATAGAGAGATAGAGAGAGAGATAGAGAGAGAGAGAGAGAGAGAGAGAGAGAGAGAGAGAGAGATTATATATTAAACAATTATAGGAGCACCAGAACAGGGTCGGAATGAGCTGTGCGTCATTATAAATGATGTACTGTTGAGGTTATAACCCTCTGAGACACTGTTAATAAGAATAAACCCTAGCAGGACTGTGGAGCTCCTCAGAAAGTTCAGTCCGCCACCTGGTGGTCAGGCTCCAGTACTGCAGGACGCCTGAGGGAAACGCAGTGTTATATGGGATTTATGACAATTAATATATGACATTTAAATATAAATAAACGATGTGCTAAAGATATATAAACATGTAAATGACTGCTGAAGGAGGACATTTAGTCCAGAGACCCGTAAACCAGGAGGAACTGAGTGATACTTTTCTTTCTTCAGGACCAACACAAAGTGAGAGTCGGCACTGAGGACAGACCTGATGTGTCTCTGTACTGAAGACAGACCTGATGTGTCTGTGCAATGAAGACAGACCTGATGTGTCTCTGCACTAAAACCAGTCCGTTGTTTTAAATATTTCTGACGTGTTTCTGAAAGACGTTTGATCTGATGGTGGGTCCAAACGTCGGGCCTGTAGTTTAAACCCTGTTTAAATGCTATTAAAGTCTGCACTGCAATAATATGTGAAAATATGATCAATACAAAATCTTCACCCATCAGCTCTGCTGATCTGCTGATGCCGTGAAATGCGCCCTGGTCTCCCGACGGACGGTTCTCTGAGAATTAACACATTAAAGGGTTTGTTTTTGTGCTTTTGTTCAGGACAGTGTTTTGCCTACAAAGTATTATTTTAATGAATTACGAGAGAATTTCCTTTCAAGGCCGTTTCCCCCGCGATCATTCCGCAAAGCTTTACTTTACCATTCCAAATGACAAGGACAATAAAGGAGAAGGAGGGTTTACCACGATCCACTCTAAACCCTTGTACTTATTTATTTATTCATTTATTTATTCATTCATTCATTCATTCATTCATTCATTCATTCGTTTGTTTGTTTGCTTTTCTTGATTTATCTTGTAATATTTACTAGGCCGTCCCGAAGACGAGGAAAAGAAGAGAGAGACGGACCCAGACTTAACAACTGTTTTTATTTTACTTAGTTTATATTTCATATTGTTTCATTTTTTTGAGAAGAATAGCATTTTTCCAAATTAAATGATTTTTTTGAGGATGTAAAATAGTTTAATCTACATTTTACGTAAAACAAACACTATTAAAGAGGTTTATGTCGCTCCTTGTTTATGTACCTGTTTTTTTATTTTAAATTGTACTTATTTACACTTATATCTACTTTACTTGTACTCATTTCTTTAGTTTTATGTTTCAGAAAATTCCAGATTTTTAATGTAAAATGTACTTAATGTTTCTAATATTTGCAGAGTCAAAGGGAGGTTTATGTCTCACTGTGTGTTGGTTGTATTTGTATGACTATGCATGCGAAAAATAAAGAAACTTTCATAGAAAACTAAATCTCAAATATTATTTATTTATTTATTTTGTTAAAATAACAATTTATGGATTTTTATTTTGTACTTATTTTGTGAGCTCGAAAATGATTTCTCTTAATAACCGTGAAGTTGTTTTAAAAGTATATTAAATAAAACAAAGACTGTTATTTATAGCTAAGGTGGGGGGGGGACAATTTCACATTTTTAAGAGAAAAAACTAGTTTGTTTTGGTCGCTCAGAAATGATTTTCTTGGTTGAAAACGTGGATTAATGAAAAGTAAAACCCTTTTTTTTGGCTGAGGGGACAATCGAAGTCCCCTTGTGACGTCACGGGAGCCCGTGTCGGCGCGCGCCTCTGTTACGTTATTGTGACGAGACCGCGCGCCCGTGCACGGAGACCCCGGAGCTTTAGCTGTTAGCCCAGTTAGCTCCAGTTCTGCCCGGTTTAACACGACGCTGAAGAGGTTCTGCTCCGGTTCCGACGGAGATTTTCGGTCTGTGTTCTCTCTGTAGAGCCGCGGCGGGCGGTCGCGGGCTCCGAGAGCCGGACTCCGATCGAGGCGGGGCTGTTTGAGGGTGTTTTTGTTGTTGCTGTGTGTGGTGGTGCGCTAGGCCGCAGTTCGGCTCCTCGGGCCCGGCCCACACAGAGACCCGGCCGGCCTGGGCCGCCCCGGACTCTCTACACGGACCGGGCCGGGAGATCTGAGGCGAAACTGGACTCTGGGGACTGTCGGACGGACTCTGACGGGGTTTTTAGCCGATTCGGACTCTCCACCGACCCTTCTGGACTCATGCTGCCGGGTTGAGCCGGGCCTCCGTGCCCCTCCCGGGCGGTCTGAGAGGGCTGAGGCCCGGTCCAGACCCAGGAGCACACTGTAAAAACAGGAAAAAAAAAAAGAACTGTCTGGGGGGTTGTTTTGTGTTTGATTCTGCTGTGAGCGTTTGGCTGAGGGTTTTTCAGGTGAATTTGTGTAAACAATCAAAAGGGGAAAATGTCTTGTGTTCATTATAAGTTTTCCTCCAAACTGAACTACGACACGGTGACCTTCGACGGCCTGCACATCACGTTGAGCGAGCTGAAGAGGCAGATCATGGGCCGGGAGAAGCTGAAGGCCGCGGACTGCGACCTCCAGATCACCAACGCCCAGACCAAGGAGGGTGAGTCCGGGCCTCTTTCATCTCTCTCGGGGCTTTAAAGTGCCGTGTTGGTGAAAGACAGTCCTCTCGTGTTTTTGTGGGGTTTGTGTTTTTGTGACGTAACAAAACCAACATGCGTTTCCACACAGCAGCCATTTTGCTCGTTGGTGAATGGTTGAGGCCCTGGAGTAAAAGAAAATCCACCCCAGGATTTTATTCTAGCTGCATTGCTCCTCTAGATCTCCTGGATTGAGTAATATAAAAGAGCCAGGCAGTTTAGGACAAAATCCTGGAGTGGAGTTCTTGCCTGGAACCAGATTGTCACTGATTGTGATTTTAAATCCCAGGTACCAGGAAAACACTTGTTATAAAAAATATAAAACCAGTCCAGATGAGAAGTGTTTATTTAAGGAGACAGCTCTGGTGTTAAGAAGCTAAAAAGAGCTACAATATATAAGAAAAACAATCCTGGATACATCTCAGGGCAATATAAATCTCATCTAACTCTCCTGTAAAAAAAAATTAACTAATTTGTTTGAAGTGTGTGATCACGTCTGTTACACGTATGTTTCATTGGTCAGTTAATCTGAGTGAGTTTTTCCAGGTAAGTGTGGAAATATTTCTCTGTAAAGCTGTAAGCTCTGATTTTTGTTTATTTATAGTGTGTCTGACATTAATCTGGAGATGAGCATTAGTGTAAGTGGTTTGATGAGACTCTGGCTGTGTCCCAAACTGTGCACTAACTGCACTGATTAGTGTGTGAACAGTACACAGCCGTGATTGTGATTTGGGACGCGGCCATCGTAAAGGTAACCACATTTCCAGGGGCAGATCTCAGTTGGATCCCTATGTAGTGCTCCAGGTAGGTCTTGAGTAACAGAATGGCGTTTGGGATTCAGCCTCCCTACTCAGGTAGGGTGCAATTTGGTACACAGCCCCCTTTAACCTGTACTATTTGAGTTCACTCTGTAGGGGTCATTTGAGATTTAGCCTAAAACTGACTGGGTGTAATCTCTGACCAAGAGGCCCCAGTTTCGATTCACAAATTGTTTTTTCTATATTAATTTCTTTTTAAAAGGATTTGTATTTATAATAGAAATTAGTGATATCTCTAATCTCATTTGTATGATCAACAAGACGGTATGTACGGTAAACCTAGATTTTTTACGCACATCAGAAGTCACGGATTCGGTCACCCAACTCAATTTTATGCAAAAATCCCCTCATTAATGCGTGACGACTAATGTTTTCACACGAGAGGACCCATTCACGTCACCGCAGTGTCCCGATACTTTTGTCCCACGACCATCCAAGTTGCATATCTCGGTGGGGAATTTAAATTAAGAGGCGAATACGGATTTACCTTTAATTTCATTTTAAACTCAGTTTAATGTAAAGTGTTCTGGTAGCAGATTTTGGGGCATATTTAGGGTTTGCACTATAAACAGACATTTTTAGGCAATTTATTTTTACCAAAACACGTTTTTTCACTATACGCGGATGTTTTTAGAACGTAAGTTTATGTTCTTGGCTTAATTTGGTTCATCTTTAATGATGTACCAGAAGCCGTAAGTGTGGGGATTTTAGCTTAATCTTTCAAAATAAGAAGTAAAGAGACTCCAGACCAAACACCGACTCCCGAGGGGAAACCCGGCGGAGCTTATTCACCAAAATCCTCATTTCTCATCCTTTCAGAGTATACTGACGATGGAGCGCTCATCCCCAAAAATTCCTCCGTTATCATCAGACGGATCCCGATCGGGGGAGTTAAAGCCGCCAGCAAAACTTTTGTCATGTAAGTTTTAGTTTTGACTTAACTGTCTATTCTGTGTGTGTTTATAGGAATTTCAATGTGCATGTCTATTATACAGGTATATGGACTATACAGGTTTATATGTTACTATATATCTACATGCTTTGTGTGTAATGTGTAAAATATTCATACTTTTTATTATAAATCTGAGGAATCGCATATTTATTGATGTAAATGAAGCCTTAGATCCTAATGGTGCGGTAAATAAATCAAGTTCTGCGATGAATATTAACTGTTGATTCTCACTGTTTTTGTTTTGCAGCGATCGATCCGAACCTTCAGGTGGACCTTCAAAAGCAGTATGTAGCACCACGTCATTTTCTTTTGCCACACACACACACACACGGTTGTTTCCCCTCAGTGTTGTTATTCTGTGATGTGTTGAAACTGTGTTTATTTGCATTTTCTGCATGCAAGTCCTGAATGTAGAAAAAGAAAAGCAGTGAAGGGTGAAGAAATGATGTACATGTTGATGTACTGTGTGATCATATTGATCTTTATAGCGAAAGTCGAACGTGATCAGTGTTCAATCTGTGTGTCTATAAATCTGTAAAAGCTGTCTTTTTGTTTTCTGAATAAACGAGATGCTGTTTATTTATTAACATCCCCATCACACAGCTTCAGTGTCTGACTGCCTGTTTACGGAGTGTGATGTAATACTCAGGTCCTCTGTGTGTGTGTGTGTGTGTGTGTGTGTGTGTGTGTGGCTGTACTAGAGTTGGGCATCACTACAGAGACGAGAGTACAGTACCAACAAGGTATTCAGGCCCCACTGCTCTACTGTATGGTGTTCTGTCATTACTGCGCTGTAGAGCATCTTGGCCACTTATTTTGCCTTTCCTATTTCTAAGTGCAGACTGAGCTTTTGCACCAGTTTGTGTGATTTAGAAGCAAAGTTAAACTCCAGACACGAATTAATCAGCACCCCAAATAATTTTTTGTGGCCAAGATGCAAGGAATTTTCTTAATTAATGCAGATATTACAATTGAGCCAAACTGGCTGATCTTTACACTGTCACTAATTCTAAATTGTTCTAGCATAAAGGGGCTGTCTTTTGTGAGTAGTCTGACATTGGAATAACTATCCTTACCTTAGCAGACTAATGCTCACAGTTTTAAGTAGTTTAATATTTACTAAAAGCCTGCCGTAGTTCTCTTCCCTGCTTAGGTGCCAGTGTAGCTCTTCTGGTTAGCAGCTAGTAGTTTCCACTTTACATTTGTTAGTGCTAGCTTGGAGATAAAGTCTTCTTGGACTCTCTTGCACCACCTGCCCGATGCTTTTATCCAAAACTGTATCACAGCTGGAGCATGTAGTGTAGGGAGACTCTTATTGGGAGGTGTGGCGAGTCGCCGAGTGATACCCACTACACTAACCAACCAGTAAACAAACCCCGTGGATTCAAAAAGCTTTCTTTTAGGATGTTGGAAAGTTAAAAAGAAAAAAGTACTTGTAAATGCTCAAACTTGATAATGTCCTTCTTATCTCGGCCTGATGTTACTGTATCAGTTCTTGACTGTTGGTGAGAAATTCCGGTTTTTAGGATGATTTCGGTCCTCTGAGGAGGACCAGCATTCCAGTTGCTGTGTGTCTGTGAATGTAAATGATGATCTGAAACACTCACGTGTGTAAATGCAGATGCTTTTGTGTTTTGTAATGAATTACACACTTTTATTTTTTGTGGGTTTTGAATGTTTACCCTTTTTTCCTGATGGTGGTTAAAATAATTATGTTCTTTGAACATGTGTCTAGAAAATGAGCCATATTGGTCATTTATGCTCAACTGAATTCTGATTTAAGTTGGAAATGTGTGTACGTTTTGTACAGAACTGTGTAAAGTTTTTTCTATAATTAATATTTTTTTATTTTGGGAGTGAACTGTCTGTCTCCTCCACAGTGATTGAACTGTACCTGGTTGTCATGCTGTGTATGATGACGGTGTCGAATGTTAAAATGTTGCATTGAAGAAATAACTGATTGATTTGTTTGTGTGAACTGATTTTCCTCCATGCGAATGAAAGATGGCCTCACTGAGGTCCAGTTGAAGGTGTGTGTGTGTGTGTTGCTGAAACCGTCCGTTCTTGTTTGTGTATTTTACTGAAAGGTGGATGTTTTTGCCTCTTTTTGGCACCACAGACTTCTTCCTCATCTCTCATTTCTCCAGAGGGGTGTGTTCTCCATGTGGGTCTCAGTTAATCCAGCGCAGTGTTTGTTGTAAAAATGCTGAACACAACATTCATCAATAAAATCCCTGCGTTTAAAATGTCTAAACACCATTTACACGGCCTTGTGTGTTCACTTCTGTGAAGGTTTAGTCCCGAGAGACCGGCCGACTGTGTGCTTCCATGGAAAGCTAGTGTTTTTTTGTTTGTTTTTGTTTTTTTCCCCCCAAAATCGTCATTTAACCAAAGAACGGTTTCCTCCGTTTTTGTTTTCCACCGGAAAAGCAGACCCTGATATTTTATTGGCTCGTGTTTGCAGATTTGACGACCTAAAGATCATCCAGACACAATTCTTGTCTCCGTCCTCGTTCAAACGGAAGCCGCATTTGTTCAAATTTAGCTCTTTTGTTTTGTTAGCGTGCTTTTGCTTGCCTTTGGCATCGAAGTGAGTACATTTTCCCTGCAAGACCTCACTCGTCCACGTCAAGAACCAATTCATCATTTTATCTCTGAAGGGGCGGAGCTTCATTCTGCAAGTGAATTGTCGAAGCATGGCGCCATTTTTATGTTCTTGTGAATCTCTGAGCCGACCTAAACTCCCCCCTGGGCTGGAAGAACTCTCGCTGTCGGAGAAGGGCATGTCTGTGAGTTTAGCCGCTAACGCTCAGGCCTGCGCTAGCTAGACACCTCTGGTTTGTACGTTTTAAGCTTTAAATAATAAACTGTCCGGACCCGCTGCTCAGCCTTCCCCGAGCGATCCCCGGCTTGAGAACCTCGCTGATCTCCAGTCGTTTGCTGTAAGCAGGTGGTGCTCTCTGGCTCCACCTACAGGAAGCCTGTAACTGTTCTTTTGGTTTGGTGAGTTTTCCTGCATGTTTACGGCACGAAAATGGAAATATATTGTCTCGTCTTTTGAGGAGTCGCCTGTTTCTCAAGGCGACTGGATGTTTACGCTGTCCGAGGGTCGAGAGGTTGTGTGTGAAGGAAGTGTGTGGTGTCTGTGTTTAAATGGCATTGCAGTAAACTCTCTTGTCCAATTTTCTTTGCAAACAGATCGATGAGTCTCCATCCATTTCACTGGCCCAGCTCTCCAAGGTATTTTCCCTCTGACTACTCCACACTCTGTCACTTGTGTGTGTGTGTGTGTGTGTGTGTGTGGACCCCTCAGACCGGGTTTATGTACTGCAGGCCACAGGTCTGTGATGTGAATGTGTTACTGATTTTTTGTTTTTCTGTGATATGTTAATGGGTCTTAATCAGTGATCACTCGTTTTTGGGTTCTGTAATTGTGTTACTGTAGTTCATGTGATCTTCTGTATCATATTTGCGGTTCTGTACTACAGAAAGAGCCACAACATACAAGTCAAATGTTTTACAGCTTTACATTAAAGGTGTTATTTTCCGAATCTGATTTTCTTATGTTATACAATAAAAATGTTAACATTTAGGATTAACTTTTTATTTTACCTTTCAGTGTTTTGTTTGGAAGAACAGTGACCTATTGTGTACGATCTTACGAAGTACATAAACCTTGTTTATAGTAGAAAATGATGCAGGTTGTGTGCAATCTCACATTTCTGATGCGTAATTATGCACTTATTTTCATTGTTGCCTTTATTGCTATAGTTCCTGTGTTTGTTTACTGTTGGTGTTCTGCTTGTGCTGTGAGCCTGGTGCTGTAAAGAAGGCGCTCTCTGCCCCCGAGTGGAGGGAGTACCTAAAGCCTCGTACCTCACGCGGTTTCTCACTCGTACCGAAGAACGAAGCTTTTTTTTTCTCTTTACCATCATCACGGAAGATGATTATTTTTTCTTTTTATCCGAGATATGAACTGATTCCTCTCTGTGCCGCATTCGCTCTCCGGCACCTGGAAGATTTAACTTTTTTTTCTTTCTTCCTTCATGGACTTCATGATCGGCGCGACGCACCTTTTTCTGTTCTTTTTAATTGTTTAAGTTGTAAGTATATATCTGTGAACGTCTGTGTTATGATGTTTCTATATGTGTAAATATAAATATACGTATATTTTTCTTAGCGTGGGAAATAAAGTGAGTGTAGTGAAGTGTTTTATTTACATTTGTTTATTTTTTGCACTAAGTTTTAATGACTGACGGCTATTTTAATGGTGTTAATAAAACATGAGATCGGAGCGGATCTCTTGGACCCTGAGCAGCGCGGTGGAAACCAGCGTGTAACGTCTGGAGCTTTTATTCGCAGTTGCTCTGCGTATTTCTTCTGTACTGTAGAGTAAATGAAAGCGTTCAGGGGGTTTGAGCTGGGCTAGCAGTGAGCGGCGCAGTCGGTATCGGAAGGCTTGCGGTACTCCCTGCCCACCCGCCACCCCGGGTTTCGGAGGACGTTTCCACGGCGATACGGGCGGACAGCGTCTCTTTACAGCTCCGATGGACCAGTGCCTCCTCGGCTTTAAAGCGCCTGTGTTTAACCTGTGTTTGAAAAACGTTATCGCCCTGTTGAACAGACCGCCAACCTCGCCGAAGCCAACGCCTCCGAGGAAGACAAAATTAAAGCCATGATGACTCAGTCCAATCACGAATACGACCCCATTCAGTGAGTGCTGACCTTCCGAGACTCTTCATCTGTCTGGACGCAGTGGATGCATTGTGACTAATTTGTTTTTATTGTCGTTTTTGTCCCGAACCACAGCTACACAAAGAAAGTGGTTGGACCCCCTCCTCCAAACTACACCTGCTTTCGCTGTGGGAAAAATGGACACTACATCCGAAACTGCCCGACCAATGGGGTAACCGGGTTTTCATTACCACTGTTCACATGGAAATGACTGTAGGTTATAATGTTGTAGTTTTGTGTCTTACATAGTTATGTAAGTAACACGTAGTGAAGTGTGTTAAGGTAAGAGTTACGGTTGGTGTTTTATTTGATTTACTCCATTTCACGTCAGCAGGACAAAAGTTTTGAGAGCACTCAGCGGATCCGGAAGAGCACAGGGATTCCTCGCAGCTTCATGATGGAGGTGGACGACCCGTCCATGAAGGGAGTCATGCTGACGAACACTGGAACGTACGCCATTCCCACCATCGACGCGTAAGAACCGCCTTTTTCTGCTTTAGAGACCTTCTGCAGAGGCTTTGTCTTAGTCATTGTACAGTGTTTTGATGTCAACCATTAATGCGTTTGCTTGTGTCCACCCACTGGGTCCTCAGCACGTTGGCCCCGCCCACTAGCAGTTACCTGTTCTTTTTTTAACATCACAGTAACGGTCTGTTTAATTCTGACAGGTTTCTCCTGTGTTTGGTTAATAAACTCACACATTTGGAGTTCACACTGTCGGATTGTAGATTGAGTGTTGATCTGGAGGCAGTGTGTTGTAACAGTAGCTGTGACTGATGTAATTTTCTCTCTCATTCTCTCTCCTGTTTGTGCTGTTTCAGGGAAGCGTATGCTCTCGGGAAGAAGGAGAAGCCTCCGTTTCTCCCGCAGGAGCAGTCGTCTTCCTCCGAGGATGAGGACCCCGTCCCTGACGAGCTGCTGTGTCTGATCTGTAAGGATCTGATGACCGACGCCGTGGTCATCCCCTGCTGCGGGAACAGCTACTGCGACGAATGTGAGTGTGAAGACGCGGTTGTTCACGTTTGTCTCGTTTTTAATTATTACAGTATTCCCCCAGTATTACGCGGATCAGGAGTCGCGGATTCAGTCTCACGCAGTTTTTTTGAGAACCAAACTCCCCACAATAACGTGGAAACTGAACATCCTCCGCCTTTTTTACTTTTGTGGCAATAAATATATTTTTTCATACGTTTTCACACAAGGGGACTCGGGGCAGGCTGTAGCCGCCATGAAAGCACTTTTTACGAATATCACATTTTGTTAAACGCATTAAACTGAGTTTAAAATGCCGTTAAAGTGCTGGTGTTTAAGCTGGAATAGAGAAGAACAATTAAGTGTAAACCTAAAAGGTGAAATAAATGTTGCTGCTGTACAACATGCACTAGAATATATTATAGTATGTTGTGGGTATAACAGTATACGCGATTACTTAGTATTGAATCGGAAGGGGGTGTTGAATCTGTATGATCTCATTTTTCTGTGTATAATTAAGTAAAATGTTTTCTCTTACATCACCGCAGGTATTCGCACCAGTTTGCTGGAGTCGGAGGAGCATGTTTGCCCCACATGCAACCAGTCTGAAGTTTCCCCTGATGCCCTGATTGCCAACAAATTCTTACGCCAAGTAAGATTCTCCCTTTCCCACATTTCCCTTTTTTTGTCAGCACTTTGACAGTCCACTATTCTCTCCTTTTACTTATGATCAGGCAGTTTGAACTTAAACTAACTTTAAGGATCCGTTTCCCAAACACGGATTAAAACTAGTCTAGGAAGAGTGCGGTGTAGTCCAGGACTAGGGTTAAACACTACGGACTTCAGTGCTCTGCCTCATTTAACACACCTGATTCAGATAAACGGCCTTTTTAGGTTCATGATTGGCTAATGGTTGGCCATTAAAAGCTAAAAAAAAAAAAAAAAAGTTAAAATATAAACGCGACTGTCTTAAATATATTGTCATTCCCAATCCCAGGCTGTAAACAACTTCAGGAACGAGACCGGTTACACGAAGAGGATCCGTAAAGCTGCTGCTGCCGCGGCGGCGGCTCAGTCTGCCGCTCCTGTGACCCAAAGCCAGCCGCGCCTGCAGCGTCCAGTGCAGACCCTCAAACCCCCCAACTCCCGCCAGCAGGACCCACTACTGGCCAACGTCCCTCGTCCTGCGGCGGCGAACACGCCCCCTGCAGCCCTGAGTCCGGCCGTCACTCACCAGGCCTCCAGCACGCCCCCTACTGGTGGCACTTCCTCTGGGGGCGGCGGCAACAGCCCGGCTCAGTCCCCCCCACCGCAGACCAGCAAACAGGACGAACCTGTTGCACCCAAGTAAGAAACTTTTCCACTGATGATTCAATCATATAATTTTACGTGTATGTAAATAAATGTTTGTGTAAGTATACGTTTGTGCGTGTATATATATTTTTCACAGGGCAGGGTTTAACAAATCCTCTAATTGACAAATGCAATATAAAGTTGCTTTTCCCTGTTAATGCAGTAGATCAGGTCAAATTCAGGCTCCAAAAAGCTGGTGGTTCATCATTTTTAAAGCTACAGAAGCAGATCGACTTTGTTCGGGTTTCAGCTCGCAGAGATGTAAGAATGTTCTTAACTTTGCGAAATATTTTCCGTTTTTGCTTCATGTTTCCTCCTCTTCCTTGCAGAGAACCTGAGGCTCAGTCGCCCTCAATCGCAGTTTCTTCTGAGACTCCACTGCCGAACCCAGTTCTTCCTAAGGTACGATATGCCCTTTTTACAGGGTCCCAGCCAGGGCTGGACTGGCCATCTGGCATACTGGGGTGGCACTAAATTAATTCTAGAGCTAAATGAAGCGACGGTATCTGTTGCTTATGCCGCCGGCTTAATTTTTCTTCTTAGACGTCTTGGGTCATAGAATTTGCATATTAAAAAAATTTAACTCTGTATTCTGCCATCTCAGTGATCATCTGTCACTTTTCCCTCATTCAACAATTATTGTTGTTTTTATAGTGTTGTACTAGAGACACCATCTACCGGAATCAAATTCCTTGTATGTGTTCGCTCACATACTTGGCCAATAAACGTGATTCTGATTCGTTCTGGAGATTGTCCCTGTTTGTCTTGTACAGGGCTACCATGTTCCAGTGATTGGGCAGCCACACGGTCTCCCTCTCCCCATTCCCAGACCAGGTGATACAAGATTTTCTTCCTTATACATCCCTACAGTCCTGTAACATTTATTTGATCCACAGATATTAACACTATTTTTTGTTACATTCAATTTAGCACAACCGAGACCCAGCGCGCCGAGATCGACTGGTCCCAGGCCTGCATGGGATCCGTAAGTATTCTTTTTTTAATTGTCTAACCACTGCATAGTGCGTCATGCTTTCTGATAAGGCTGCTCCTCAGCATACCATGAGATGTTTGAACTCTACTGTCCATCTGAGGGCAGTGAAGAGCTTAAGTATTTTAAAGTGGTGTTAGTATACAGTTATAGGGCTCATCAGATTCCTTTTTAAATATTGGCCTGCCTCAAATTTGGTGTTTTGTTTCCCCCCCTCTAGCCCCTCGAGCCGTGGCCGGGGCCCCAGCGATCGCCCCCCAAGGCAGCAGGTTGCCCCAGTGCAGCCGCCTCCTCCCGTGGTC
Organism: Phenacogrammus interruptus; assembly: GCA_037974425.1. Classification (NCBI taxonomy): domain Eukaryota; kingdom Metazoa; phylum Chordata; class Actinopteri; order Characiformes; family Alestidae; genus Phenacogrammus; species Phenacogrammus interruptus. Next base: position 3,589,191 of record JBBPCW010000027.1, on the reverse strand, counting down.
CCTACTGTATACGTTCCCCCTCTCTTCCCGCCGCCACAGCACACCATACCACAGCCTCCCGGCGTTGTTCCCCAGCAGTACCCCATACAGTTTCCTCCAGGCCAGCAGCCTGCCCCTCCCTACACCGTGCCTCCTCCAGGATTTCCTCCTGCACCGGCCAATGTTCCGGCTCCGTGGGTACCGCCGGGCCCTCAGCCTCCTCTGCCCAACCCCATTCCCTCCATGACCCCTACCCCCTTCCTGTCCAAGGAGGAGTTCTACAGACAGCAGCGGAGGCTGAAGGAGGAGTGAGTAGGATTTAATCCAGTTATTCTTTTGAAGCTATCAAAATATGAACCACAATCTGGACATTTTTATTGGTCCCGGAGGAAATTGGTTTATGATTTATCGCAACATAATAATAAATTGCACGCCCAAAAAGATACAACAAGGCTCTAGGATCTCGTTCTAGAGGGCACAGCATTACAGACTTGTGGGATTTTCCTAATCAAATGCACACTGTAACTCCACTGCTAATTAACAGCGTCTTAATTGATTAACAGGTGTTAACATCTGCAGAACATAGTTTTTCACTTTTTTTTAATTTTGAAGGAAGCCTGGTCTGTGCTAGAGTTGAGGGAGTCTTCCAAGTCCTGTTGTGCGAGAGAATCTAACCTCTGTGGCTCCCTTTACAGTGTTATTGTTTGTGTTGTGGTGTTTGCCTGCTTGTAACAGATGGAGTTAATAAAAGGTTCAACTTGCTGTGTTTTAACTGTCAGGTTTTATCTCCTTTCTGTTTTCAATAAATAGTCCCCACTGTCGATTCGTTACCAGGGAGAAGTCTAAGCTTGAGGAATTTACTAATGACTTTGCCAAAGAGCTCCTGGAGTACAGGAAGATGCAAAAGGAGAGAAGGCGATCCTATTCCAGGTTTGTGTTTTGTAACCACTGTTAAGCTTTTCTCAGCCCTGGTCATGGAGCATTTCTGTTCTTGGCTTCTTTTAACATACTTTAACTCAGAACCTGTGAATTAACCGGGTACATGCATAATAGAGCCTGGGATTCCCAAGAACAAGTGTGGAGGGGAAATTCTGAAGTGCCTTTCTTTCTAGACTCAAAGTTTCGTGACGGGTGTTTGATTTAATGCCAAAACTGAGTCCAAGGCCAGGACTGTTGGTCAGAATGAAGGCAGCTTTAAGGAAGAAAGACTAAACTCATTTCCTTTTCTCTCTGCAGGTCCAAATCTCCATACCGCGGTTCGTCCTACAGCGGTTCATCTTACTCTTACTCCAAATCCCGCTCTCGTTCCAGATCCATCCGCTCCTACTCGCGCTCTGTGAGCCGCTCTCGCTCCAGATCGCGCTCCCGCTCTCGCTCCCGATCTCGCACTTATTCGCGCTCGCCCTACTCCCGTAGGGGTCGTGGCCGAAGCCGAAGTTACCGGTCCAGGTCCCGGACGCCCCCTTACCATCGCTCCCGCTCCCGCTCTCCCTCGTATAGAGGACGTGAAGGAGGTTTGGGTGGCATTTATCGCTCTCGCTCCAGGTCACCGCACTACAGAGGCCACAGTCCAAGCAAAAAGCTTCTGCCTGGCGCTCAGCTGGAAGTGGATCGCAAGTACGCAGGCAGGTACAGAGAGATTCCTCCTTATGATGCCAAGGCCTACTATGGCCGAGCGGTTGACCAGAGCGACCCGTATGAACGGGAGAGGTACCGGGAGTGGGAGAGAGAGTACAGAGAGTGGTATGAGAAGTATTTCAAAAACTACGACGTTCCACAGGGCAGTCAGATCAGAGGTCGCGGCCCAGGCAGAGATCCATATTCCCCTGATCGCTACGCGCCTCCCAGACCCAGGGAGAACTCCCCGTACGCCAGGGGGCGTCGTGAGGACTATCCACCCCACGGCCAAGGACACGGCATACCTCCGAGAGGCCGTCCGATGACGTACCAAGAGAAATGTGCGGAGAAGTACGGCCACCTCCATGTCAATCATGCTGGAGCTGGAAGAGGTGTGGCTAAGGAGTCCCTGAAACCCACCAAAGACCGAGAACCAACCACAAGCACAGCTGTGGACTCCAAAGGTCTGAAGCACAAGAAGCACAGGAAGAAGAGGAAAGGCGACGAGAGTGATATCTTCAGCCACTCTGACTCCATGGACGAATCCAAGAAAGATGAGAGGAAAGGAGAATCTATGCTAATGAACTCGACTCGTGACGATGCCACCCCAGTCAGAGATGAGCCTATGGACAGCACAGCCGTCCCCTCAAAGAGCACTTCGGACAAGGAGAGGAAAGACAAGACCAAAAGCAAGACAGAAAAAGTCAAGCGCAAGCCCGAGAGCTGCTCGCAGAAGAAGGACACTCCTGTGAAGGCCTCCAAGACTGTCAGAGAAAAGGAGGCAGATGTACCTCGAGAGAAGGTATCTACCGCCGAACCTCCTATTAAGAGGGTCAAGGATGAACCGCCTCAGAAGGCAGAGACTGGCAAACCACACTCCTCTGAAAAACTCATGCTTCCTCGCAAGCTGATGCAGTCTAGACCAGTCAGGCACCACCAAGAGCAAAAGCCCATCAAAGATGAGCCAGTCAAAGTCAAGAAGGAGCCAGTCAAAGAAACTGTGAAGGCTGAGAAACCTCTTGCTAAAGATGGGAAGCCAAAGCTGGAGAAGCCTGTGAAAACCGAGGAGAAGCCGGTCAACAAAACAAGTGATGTAAAGGTAGAGAAACGGAAACGAAAGGACGAAAAGCCGCTTGGAAAAGACTCGGAGCTTCCTGTGAATAAATCTCCAAGAGTTGAAGCTCCGGACATGGCCAAAGGGTCCCCCAAGCCCAAACCCAAGGTGGAGAGTGAGAAGCCAGTGGAGAGAGAGAAGCCAGCCATTCCTTCTCTGATGGATATGAAGCCTGAGCCAGTAAGAAAGATCAAGCTTAACCGTGAGATTGGAAAGAGGATCGTGAGCACCGAGAGACCGCCTCCTGACGACTCTGGGCCTGGTGTTGGGAAAAACCGGATGGACCAGAAGTCCAAGGCCAAGATCCGACGGAGGGTTCACGGCACAGACGAGTCCGGATCCATGCTGGTCGATTACACTAGGTAAGAGTGAGAGGGGTCTGTCCCATTTAGTACAATTTTCGCAGGTAGTTTTTGTATTTAAATGTACATTACCATTACCACAAATGTCAGCCGTGTTAAGTGTCATGTTTACTTTGGCTGTGTGATGTGAGGACGATCTGGTTAAGAAGTAATTTAGACAGGTTTGCATGGTGCAAAACTAATTACAACCGGCAACAAAAATTTTTCATTCCATGTTGTAGTTTTTCTGATTACGGTGGTATCGTTTATTTACATCTAGCTTCAAGGGTTTAGCTAGAAATGTCGTTTTTAGAAAAAATTCAACTTGGTTCTGTTTATAACCTTCTGCATATTATATTTGTTGTACATGTAGATAACACGGTTGCCGACATGGGCATCGGTGAGACTAATATGAAAATAATAGTATTATTACAACAACTTTATAATAAAAAATATACAGAAAATTTTGTTTATCTCTAGATCTACTGAAGGGAGGAATAAACTGATTTTCGGAATCAACAAATCTAGACAAACATTGCAATGAAACAGGTCTTTCATAAAAATTGTTACCCAGTGTTATGACTCCAGCGCAAAATTAAGGGGTGAAGGGGGATTGCAAATACCATAACTGTTCCTTTACTATGTTACAATGATTTTGTGATTTTTAGTTAAAGTACAGTCTTCTGTCCTGAATGTATGGCTTCTGTGCGGTTTTCTTTCTGTTGTGCTGATGAGCGTTGTGTTTTGACAGCACTAGCTCCACTGGTGGCAGTCCCATCAAGAGGCATCAGGAGGAGAAGCTGGACCTGAAGAAGACTGTGGTGAAGACCCTGGAGGAGTACACCAATGACAGTTCCACACCTGCCGAGGACGAGATCGTCATGATCCAAGTGCCCCGCTCTAAGTGGGAGAAGGAAGACTACGAATCTGAGGATGATGATTCCAAGGCCGCGACTTCCTCTGGAAACGCTGGCACTTCTGCTGCTACCGCTGCTCCTGGGGAGGAGAATGCTGCTTCAAAATCTGGTGACAGGGAGCCTGAGAAAAGTTCCCCTGCTCCTAAAGACACTCCTGCTGAGGCTAAACCTGCAAAGGATCCGTCGTCAAGTGATTTAGAGACGGACCGGGAGAAAGAAAGTGATAAGGAACGAGAGCGAGGCAGAGAACGAGACCGCAGTACCTCAGACCGAGAGTCTTCAGACAAAAGGAAACCCGGGATGGTGAATCCAGATAGAGGCAGCGACCATGGCAGCGAGCGGAGCTCGTCCTCCCAGTCCTCCAGAGATCGCCCCTCCGATAGGTCTGCACCAGCTTCCAGGAAGCTGACAGGCAGGGAACATAACTCTAGCACCACTGAAAGGAAACCGGACCATAGACCCAGTGCAAGAGACCATTCGGATTCCCGCCAGAGAGACGGGAAACCAAGGGAACCCTTCAGGAGGAAGGAGTCGCCGCCTGCGCCGTCCTCCAGGGGCATTAAGGAACGTGAACGTGACCTTCACACAGAAGCGGCCAAGAGGCCTCCTGTGGTTTCCCAGGAGTCCAGAAGGACTGAAAACAGCCCTCCTGGGGACAAAAGGTCAACATCTCAGGCTCAGGTTGTTCCAGAGTTCAAAAGAACTGGCCCAGAGGATCACAGGCAGGTGCAGAGCGTCAGACATACTGATGGACGATCCACGAAGGATAAGGAGCATATGGGCCACAAAGCTGCACATAGGACGGGTTCTCCAGAGCCCAAGGCCGAGGCGGACCGAGTTGTAGCTCACGTCGAGAGAGAGCATGCCAAGGTCAAGCCTCCGTCCGCGCGGTCCATGCGCCTGTCCTCTGACCTCACGCGGGAGACGGACGAAGCCGCGTTCGTCCCTGACTACAGCGAGAGCGACAGTGAGACTTCGGACGCCGACGGCAAGGCGGAGCTCAGGGAACGTGGGAGGAACAGCAGCGCCAGTCCCGCCCACACCCACAGTGCCAGCCCCTCAAGAAGCCACGCCCACAGCAGCTCCCCCAGCTCTCCCGGCAGCCAGGACAGCAAGAAAAGGAAAAGGGACAAGAAAGAGAAAAAGAAACACAAGAAGCACAAGAAACACAAAAAACACAAGAAGCACGCCAGCAACGAGTCTGAGTCGGAGCCCAAGGGACAGAAACACAAGCATAAGAAAAAAAAATCCAAAAAGAGTAAAGACAAGGAGAAGGACGAGAAGGACAAGGAGAAAGATGAGCGGACGAAGGAAGAGCAGAAGGAGAAGGCTCCTGTTTAAAGGGACTTGATCCATGTGTTTTCTGGACCTTGGTGGTGGTACAGCAAATAAAAAATGGAACGTTTCAGCTTGTGGTACAGACTACTGTTCAGACTGAGTTAACTTCCCTTTTTCCTTCAGGAACATGATTTGACCATGCTAATCTCCCCCAAACTGAGAATAGCTGCTTGAAATGAAGGCTTATCTTCTTTTGATGTGTACATTTGGTTTGTTCATTTCTTCTTTTTTTTGATTACATTTTGATGTCACTTCTCATAGCGCCGAGGTTCTGCATTAGATCCAGCTGTAGAGGAGGCACTTTAGGAGACATGAGAGACGTGAGATGAATGTGTGACTGCAGTGAGACGGTCCGTGCCCTACGGGTGTGTACCTTATCCCCCTCGAGGACGTAGAGTCGGACAGGAACATATCACTCAGTAACCGCCCGTACGATGCCGTTGCGGTTCTGAAATTGTGGGGGGCACACACTGATCTGCTTGAGAGTTTTTTTTGCACTGTGAATATTTCCTCAAGTTTCTATTTTACTTCACATCCTCATGATGGTTAATTTAAGTGACCGGCTGAAAAAGGAAATGTTTTGTTTTGAAGATAATAAAATACAGCAAAATCTGATTGGTTTTCTGTGTCTCGTCTTGTGGTTGCGAAGTGTCATTGCTTGCACAAGCGTTCACCCTCGTCCTCCTCCAACCTCACGAGCGTCACACCGGTCTAGTAGGCTGTACAGTAATCCCCCAGGTTTACGCGGATTCTGTCACGTGCAGATTTTTTTTTTTTTTTGAGAATGGAACTCATGGTTTTAGGCAGAGATCCCCACAATACGCGTTTAGTGAGTTCGGTTCTCAGAAAAAATCTGCGTGTGACAGAATCCGCGTAAACTGCAAATATATATATTTTTGGATGTTTCACACATGGAGACCCGTTCACCTTGCTGTTACTTTTGTCCTGCGACCTTCTGAGTTGCATATCTTGGCGGGGAAAGCACTCAGACACTTCAGACTCCACAGTTCAGTGGATCTCCAGGAGACCTTTCCAACGAGCCCTCATTTGTATTTGTAGCCCCAGTAGATCAGGGGTTATTCCCTGGAAACTTCACCTCGCCACGGTGTCCCAATACTTTTGTCTCGCAAACTTCCTAGTTGCAAATTCTCGGCGGGGAATTTAAATTCGAATACGGGTTTACCTTTACATTTCTTTAAGGGTGATGCATTAAGCTGAGTTTAAAATGGCATTAAAGTGTTCTGGGAGCAGATTTAGGGGCAGATTTAGGGTTTACACTATAATAAAATAGGCATTTTTTTAAAAACCAAAACACCGCGGTTTCTCAGTGTACTCTGGTGCTCTTGGAACGTAGGATTACTGTATTCCGAAGTCTAGCCCCGGGTAAACCCCAGGGCTCTTAACCCTCAGCTTAGGTTAGGAAACTGGTGAAAGCTCATTTCTAAGTTGTCTTCATTAATTGGAAAACTGAGGCAAGCAACAATGTAGACCGGTTTTCTTCTCCTGCCAATGATCTCGTAATCCTCTTTCCTTAGTAATAAAAACAGTCGTTATCCAGGTCAGGGGTGTCAAACTTCTGTCCTGGAGGACCTTGTTCCAGCAAGCTTTTGTGTTTGCCCTGCTCAGAAACTCCTGGTTCTCCTCTCCAGTTAATGTCCAGGTTGAGTGATTGTGTTTGAGGTGGAGAACCATCACACTGTGCTGGACACCGACCCTCCAGGACCAGAGTCCCCTGATCCAGGTCTTCTCTCAATTCTCAGGTTTTTTTTACCGAACAAAAAACAGAAACCGTTATACAGGAAACCCTCAGTTTTACACAGATCAACATTCGGATTCAGTCCAACGCGGATTTTTCTGAGAACCGAACTGTAGTACCTCCTCCAGTCCAGTGGTGGCAGTAATACACAAAGTTGTTGACTGCCATAAGAGGCTGCTGCAGCATGTAGCATGACTGCTCCGTGTCTTGTCCTCGTATTTTAGTGTTTAACACCCCCCCCGTGATCTCAGTGTATTTCGTATTACTAAGCTGTGCTCTGTCTGAACAGAGTTATTTCAGCCTTTCTTTTGTGTGCTAATGCTAACCGCTAATGTTTTTTAAGCAGTCAGGTTTTCTGATTATTTACCTTTTCATTTTCTTTAAGTTTAACACGAAATTAAAGTGTTCTGGGGGCAGATTTATAAAAATAGGCATTTTAGGCATTTTGTTTACCAAAACACTGCGTTTTTCGCTGTACGCGTGTGCGCTAACATCGGGGGATTACTGTACCTACCAAACAAGCTGGCATTGGACTTGCCCTAACCCCCACCCCAGTCCCTGGGACATCAGTGTGAAGGGTGAACAAATCTGAGGATGAAAGACATTGATGAAAATAAGGAGTTAAAGAAGATCCTGGAACTTCTGGCACCCAGATCTTCAGACGACTTCAGGAAACAGGAAGAATCCGTTCTTGAGGACCACATTAGTAGGTGAGACCTTTTCTCTGCATTATTGGGTTTAGCTTCCATTCTCCGCCGGTGTGAGCGGTTCTAACTCGGCGAGTGTCTCACACCGAACCCACTCTGAGCTCCTCTGTTTACACAGCGATCGGTTCAGTAAGAGGGAATTTGGGGAACGGGTGGAGATCCGCTTTAAAGCTGCTGTAGAAGTGATTGAGCAGAAAGTCCCTCCACACAGTGGACAGTAGGGGGCGCCAGAGCAAAGCTGGAGTTCATCTTTTTGCTCTTGAATGACCTCTGTTGTGTGTGTGTGTGTGTGTGTGTGTGTGTGTGTGTGTGTGTGTGTGTGTACTTAAGGCTGGCTGTGGTGGGACACAGGGCAATACTGTGTGTTCCGTAAGCGGTGGGTTCTGTGTGTGTGTGTGTGTGTGTCTCCTCATCACCGCAGGCTGGTCGGGGCTGTGGTCTGAATTTCAATGAGCTCTATTTGGCTGTGTGTGTGTGTGTGTGTGTGTGTGTGGTACTGAGAGAAGTGACGCCCCTCCCCAAATCCAGTCTATTTTATCAGAGTGAGAGGGAGGGAAAGAGGGAGATAGACACACACAGAGAGAGAGAGAGGGAGAGAGACACAGAGAGAGAGAGAGAGAGAGAGAGAGAGAGAGATGAAAGTATTTCTTTAGGCAGGTCTCTCTCCTCTGGGTGTGTGTGTTGTCCTGCAGGATGCCGTGTGATTGGCTGTCCTGCTGAAAGCGCTCCGCTGACTGGAACTGTTTTGTTCAGACGCAGCTTTAGAAGTTTCTTCTTCACTCTGTGGACAAAAGTATGTGGACACCTGGCAATCACACCGGCAGCAGGTTGCAGGACATGCCATTCTGAACCTATGACCCCACTCTCTCCCTCTCTCCCTCTCTCTGTCTCTCTCTCTTTCTCTTTCTGTCTCTCTCTCTTTCTCTTTCTGTCTCTCTCTCT
>JBBPCW010000027.1:3523301-3536675 GCA_037974425.1 Phenacogrammus interruptus | reverse complement strand
CAAAACAAGAACAATAAGAATATTAGGCTAGAAATAAGATTGTAAATCTTAGTTAGATCAGGAGTTTTTGCAGTGTGCCACCACAAGGATAACATGCAAACTCCACATACACACAAGACCAGGACCCGGATTCAAACCCCCAACCCTGGAAGTGTGAGGCAACAGCGCTACACACTGCACCACCAAGGATTGAGTTGCTATGATATTCTGCTTAAACCATGACTGTCCTGAGGGTGTTGAAAGATACACATTAACTCGAACCAGAGCTTGCAAGCTAGCTTACTGTAACAGTTAGCTTACAAAGAATATGTAAACATTACAGTATTATTTAGTAAAATCAAAACCTGGTTACGCAGAATATAAAAGAAATTCACATGTTGGTTTCTGACTTGTTTTTCTTCCTACCTTGCCATCCACCTAACACTCTGCCATCTGTGCTGTATGACTAATGAGTAGCACTGTTTTGTGATCTGCTACGTAGCTTTTGAGTTAAAAAGGAAATCCTGTCAAACTTGTTTGTCAGTTATCAAGAATGAGAAAAGCATACAAAAATATGCAAGGCTGAATGTGGCTGAAAGCATAGAAGAGTGAAGCTTATGTATGGACAGCCTTGACCCAAATAGACCCCTGACTGTGTGTCCTTTCATAATCATGCTTTTATTGTGTTCCAGAATGGGTGTCAGTATGTGATATTTTCCTTCCATTCTGAATATTCCTGCGAGTGATAACTTATTCCTATCAAAGCTGATTAATCGCCTTCTGGGGACCTGTCCTATTGGGAAAGAGCATTCAGTACAGAAGAACAAAAGTAGGCTTGGTCTGAAGTTGCAAGGTCTTTCTCCTCCTGACAATTTTCCAGAGAAAATTCGAAGTATATCCAATCCTTCCATCTTTCCTTTTGCTTGTAAAGCTGTCCCGGGTAGCATAAAGAAAGGCTTGAAACAAAGGCTTCGGCTGTAGCAAATATAAAGAAGCCGACGGAGTCAGTCGGGAACAGACGGCAGAACTTTAGCAAGGGTCGTCGTCCTCCCTGACAAAGGCCCAGCAGCCACAGAGTAAACGCGAGAAACCACCACCTCTTGTGGCTCCCAGAGAATAACATTAGATTCAGTTTCAAGCCAGAGAACTGATCTGCCAGAGCCTGGGCACCAGACAAAACAAAGTCTTGGGGACACCACTTCAAGTCTCTGAAAGAGAGAGTGAGAGAATATAAGACAGAATGAAGGGTTTTAACTGGAAGCATACTGGCAGATTGTTGATTGGAAACACTTTTATTTTATTTAATGCCAAAAGTTTCTTGATGCACACAGACTTTGTGTTAACATGAACCATTAATGGTCACAAAAGGCCACGGACAAATAACTGGTCTGTCTAATGACCACGAAAATCTACAAAGTGGTATAAAAAAAGACTGGTTATTAATCCCTATGTCAGCAAATTAATGCCTGGTGGACATTCATCCTGTGAGCAATGACCATCATGTTCCCAATTAGTTCCACAACACTATCAGAGGGTGGGCAGGGGGGACCTATAATGTGTCCAGCAATTTAACGAGATGAAGATGTGAAGATGGGTAAAAGTGTGATTTTACAGCTGTGGGTATAATTGCTATCACATTGAGTCTTGGGGACTTAATCTGACCTGTGTGTCCAATCCTATTACGCATTTTGGTTTACTTTCAGACACTGCAAATCCTTTTTATGTCGCACAGTTAAAGAACAGAAGAAGATGGTTTCAAAGCATGAGATCCATCCAGGACATTTTCAGGAATGTCAGGAATCCCACACAGCACACAAAGATGAGCTTGAAGAAATATTATGAACACGAACACTTGTGAAACAGATCAACATGAAATGAGACGCTTTCCCAGATGACAAAAAAATGCCTGTAGTCTTGCATTCACTGACTTTAATTAAGGTCTAAAGGAGATTGGATGCTGTAACTTGTTGAGACTGGAGAATGGGGAAGGTTTCCCCTCTGAAGTCCTTTCTCAGGCATTCCCTTTAATGTTTTATTAAAACCGTTTCCCTCACTTAGGGGACCCAGCAACAAGCTAACTGTGGTGAACCACAGACAAACACTTAGATCTCCTGTGAGCCCAGAAACAACCATTAAGTGAATGCATCACTGCTTTAGAGGAGATTTTACACCCTGCCACACTGCTGGGCCATGCCAAGAGTGACTCACTGAAACAAAACCAGAGCAAGTTCCTCTATCTTTGAAGCAAACAATAAAAAACTGACAGTACGTGAGAGCTAGTTCAGTTAGCATGTTAGCCACATTAGCACTGTTTGGTTGAACACCTTCATCACTACGAAACCAAGCGCCTCGATTTAACCCCCTTACATTTACCTTAATGTTTACTTTAATTTTATGTTAATTAAGGAAAATGAAGGCAAAAAGTGCACATGTTAAGGCTGACCAAGAGATAAAACTACTGAATTGTCCCCTTACTATTTCTAATTTGCCCCTTAAAAATAGAACCTCCTGAATGAACACCTTAAACTTACGATTAAAAGGTTTAAGGTAAAATTAAGGGGTGATTTTCACAAATAAATGGCCACTTAATTCAAATGAAGGTGCTTGTTGTATTTTCAGGGGTAAATTAAGGTAGCACATTTTAAGTGCATGGTGTTTTGTAGTGGTTCTTGGTGAATGAAGGTTCTCTCCCAGTCTATTGTGGCAGGAAAAGCTGGGTGTCATCATCATTATCATCATAAACACACAAACCAACAGAGGTGTGTCTGCTGTCCAGATTTTCTCATGCTGTGTGGTCTGCACTCCACACCAGTGGAGCAGAACCTCACCCTTAGTCAACAGAATGTAAGCATATTTGGACGATTCTCGGTAGATTCTGAATGTTCTTTCCCAAGGAATGACTCAAGTTCTTTGGAGTTTAGTGGATGAATGGTGGAGTTGGATAATGGCGGATTGGGCTTTTGACAATGAGGTCATGACTGAAACGATGAGTCAGCAGTAAATGGGAGGGGAGAAAAGGGATTGGCAGCATGATGCAACAGGAGGAAAGGGAAGCTTCAGAGGAAAATGAGACCCTTGGACCAGCTCTAATAAAACCATCTTAAAGGAAATAACGGGGCTGGGCTGTATTGAAACAGTATGGAGGAACTCTGAAGCCCCCTGCTCATTCTGTCCTGCTGCCACTCTCCACCCTATAAACTTTGAAACCAAACGCCTTAATCTTACCCCTAAAATTACCCTAATTTTGACCTTAATAAGGAAAAGTAAGGGATAAAGTGCACAGATTAAACTACTGAATTTTCCTCTTACTTTCTCAAATTTGCCCTTTAAACTTGCCCTCCTATTGTAGAGATAGGAGGTCCCTCCCTAAATGCAACCTGGCACTCATGATAATGCCATGTCCGGATTAGAGCAATTAGCCAGGCCTTCCTCTGGGACAGGTGCATGGTCACGCTCTGACGGCCACGCCAAGCCACCCTGCACCAACCGGCCCAAGGTCCTGCCTGCCCGGCCGTCCCGTCAACCGCTCACTCTAAAGAAGACTGACAGATATGGATCTTACAATTATTTTTATGTGAAGCTATTTTCTTTCCATCCCAGTCTCCTGTATGGAAATTCAAGATGACGATTCATGATTCATAGTTTATCACCTAACCGCAGGCAACACATGGCCAGGAGAAATTACAAACTGCTTAGGCCAAAAACGAGAAGAAAAAAAGAAAAAGTAGAATAAAATAAATATTAGCCCACATAAAAAATACCTGAGTTCTGCAAATACTAACAGCTTTACCTAATCTTTCATTTCTTTAACTGGCCTATAATTAATTTGGATCTCAGGGAATCAACTTTGGTTTTTACAGTTGTAAGCACTTAAGTAAAATTATATGCTTGGCACCCGAGTTTTTGTGAAATGTGCAGCACCGGGACTAATGGAAAAACCACTTTCAGCTCAGTGGCAATCCAAGGTTTTGGCAGGCAGTGCGGTGTAGCCAAAGCAGCCCTTAAAAACCCAGACGAGCCGTCTGACTGTTTTTATATTTGCATATTAGATGTATATCATGTTATTTCTTCTGGGCAAATGTGCCATGTTAAAGGATAGGGAGTTTTACAGCTAGAACCTTAAGCACGGGCGAAATTAGAAAAGAACAGCCTCGGGCGATTTGAAAGTTGTCTAAAACGGTGACATCACTGAGCTAAGGCTTGCAGCAGACCCTGTGTGTGGCTAGCTCACCGCGGATGCTACGGCCAGTAAGGTAAATAGAGAAGCTGGGATGAGGCATGACGTGTCAGTTGAACAGCTGCACTTGCCTTTGATTCAGGGTGCAGGCAGCATGTGTTCGCTTTTTGCTTTGGCATGGTCCATTCATAGGCTGTATGCAAGGACAGGTCCAATACAAGAAGTGCCTTGAGCATAACGTTGAGCAGCCCGATGCTAATAGTGAAACCACAATCCATGACTAATAGGTGAGCTTGGGAGAGCGATGAGAGGGGACATGCAAATAGCCCTCTTTTTTGCATTCCACTTTGCATCCAAAACATCCTGGTTGGCCTGGGCAGCTCCAGAGCACGGACTGCTGGGAAAAAGGGAAAATGGGATAGCTTTGAATAAGCAAATCAGGGCTGTTTTCAACTGAGCTTATCGTGCTGTCGCTGACAACCTGGGAGGCCAGACATTTGTCAATGCAAAGTACTCAGCTTGGCTGTGAAAATTATCATCACACCGGCCTCTCGACCAGGCTGAAGAATAGGAAAATGAAGCACGCCTGGCTGACAGTTAGAATGCAGTGGTACGAGCCACGCAACTTCCCTTTCGGACTTAAATCCAAGCAGCACCTTTCTAAAAAGAGGAAGAAGACAGGCGATGCATATTACCTTGACCTATGACCATACTCAGAGATATACACAAGCACATACACAAACAGTAACCAAGTGCCTTATCACAAATATCAATAGGTGAAACCACAATTTCTATATGGAAAGTTTGTCCTTAGAGCTAAAATATTGTCTAAGAGGGAAAATATCATCTTTTGATCTCACAGTTTCTTCCTGTCATTACAATCAAGCTGTCTTTGCATGCAATGGCAAAATACAGTGATAAACTACAAACATAGTAGAACATAAACGCATGTAAATTTTTAAAAAATGCCTTTTTCTGTTGTTTTAACATGGTAGGTAGTAGGATTTTAAAAATGACACTGCATTTTAGTATCTGTGACAAATCACACTAGCCACATCCCACATTACAGATACAGAAAAAAAATACACTATCAAATGAAGTGCAGACAGTAGTGCAGAATGTAAAGTATGTAAGTATATTGTTTAGAATGCATCCATTTATCATTTATACCTTTTGTGTAGAAGCTAGCCTGCTTCACAGTTTTTTCAAGAAATATTCATTCTACTAATAAATAAACAAATATTCTGATCAGTTTTATTGATATTTCATGGTCCTTGATCTCCAGTTCCCTGACTAAGATATAATGACTAACTGGAACTGGAGTGTCACTCGTTGGTATTCTCCCTCTTTTTAGAGTAAAATAAAATAGTTAAGTGTCAAGTCAAGAAGAGCTTTGTTGTCATCTTGGCCATAAACAGTACAGTGCAACAGCAGAGATTAAATGAAAACAATGCAACATGATTTTGTACTTAGATCAAGCAGCCATAGTAAATGTTAAACACTGGCAGCTATGGAAGGATCTCATACACTTTATAAATGTATGTCTCTTTTAATTGTCTATAAAATGGCCATAATGTCAGGGTGGTATGGATTGGATCCCTAATCTATCAATCCAATCAATCAATGGATTGCATCAAAGCAGGGTGTGAAGAATAGACTCCAGGGGGAATCATCAGTGTGGCAGATACTGTGGGGTCCTATAGTCTCTGACGGTCTAGACTGTGTAATTGTTTTATAGTCCATTGCAAATCGAAATGTTATTACTCTACGTACCTTGTCTTGATTCTAGACTTTTTATTTTATTTTTCTATTTAAAATAGTGATCCACCTTTTTCTTGAACATCTTACACTTTGAGGCAACTGTTGGCAATGTTTTATCAGGAATAAGAACATTTTTAAAGAATTTCAAAATTGAAATCATCCAGGCACCAGCTACAAAGCTTTTATAGCAAGTGTTGTAAGGTTTGCCAAAGAAATTTAAACTGGAGTTTTAATTTGCTACATACCATTTCGTTTCTAGTTAAATATGCTACACTACTAACTTTAAAATAAGAATACCACAACGGGTTTTTTGAGTCATGCCATAGGAGAACCTTTTGTTTCCCCATAGATTTCCGAGCGTAAAAACCCTTATGTTATATAAACTGGTTCGTCACCATTTTAAGAGTTCCTCCAAAAAAACTGATATTATCTCATGTTACACTTCAAAATGATTCTTCTCACTCGCACATCTTATTTACAAAAATGCTTCCTGACATTTACGTGGAGCTTTTAGGGAACCAAAGCAGTACTTCTGTAGCATTACCTGTTTCTTTGCACATGTTTTTTTAAAGATTGTATTGAGTTAATATATCAAGTTATGTTGGGATAACAATACCTGACTAAATCTGACATATAGAGATACTTCATGCTCTTCTACATGGTTGTAGTGAAAGGAAAATGGGCAATGACAATACATTTACCATGTATGCTGACATCATGGGGCAGCTGGTAGCCTAGTGGTTAGGGTATTCGCCCTGCGACCAGAAAGTCCGGGTTCGATTCCCAAGACCGCTAGGCTTTCGTGCTGTTCACACTGTGTGCAGTGGTGTGTTCACGTATGACAAATGGTCACTTTCACTTGGTTACAAAACAAAAATTATATTTGATCTGACTACTGAATCTTTCACACCCATCAAAAATAAACAGAATGTCAAATGAATGAATGCGCTAACATTCATGGAAAGTGCTGTGTGCTGCAATGTCTCATTCTGATAGATAGTAATTTTGGTCTGTGAAGCTTATCTGACCTTGCAAAAGTTGCAACAGATGAACACAGTGCAGCATAGATATTGTCATTAGATGTTAGAGTATCATTATATCTTTTTTGTAACAGGCACAATTATGTTACTGCAATATCTACAGGAAAGTAGGGCCCTCTTATATAATTCCTTCTTAATTAACATCATTTCTGATATGGAAGTTATGTGGTTTTATTCTCCGTTCAATAGACAAAAGTAAAAACTGAATTGGAGAAAGCTTTTAGGTTTTCAGCACCTGATGCTTGGAACAATCTTCAATCTGAAATTCATTTGGGAAACATAGAATGAATGATTTTAAAGCTCGGGTAAAAACAGTAGTGTCCAGGTGTTCTGTGTGCAAGTGTTTTATATAAGTATGTTTTTATTTGTAATAATTTTTTTTATTGTGTGACTATCAGACTGTAGCTGTGCTAGTTTGACAGTAACTGTGCTGTTTTATACTTTGGAAAGAAATCTAATACATTTTCCATCGTCCTTAACCACATGCACATTACTTGACAGTCATAAGGTGATAATATCACTCTTGCTGCCCCCCTCTCTGCCCCTAGGAGCAAAAAAAACGGGTTTTCTCAACATTTTTCAGAGCAGAGCGTCAAAAACCTACCACACTGCCATGTCACAGCCCAAAAGAAACAAGAGAGGTCATTAAGAAACAAAGGGTGGCTAAAGTTAAACTGGACCAGTGCCAGATATAATTGGACAATATGAACTGAAGCTATATGTGCAAACAATTAGCAGATGCGTTTAGTATGCACTTAAAAGTATTTATTCCCATAATGGTCAGTACACATGTTAAAACTATTAGTGAATTCACAGTGCACAGACCAAAGGCTGGCAGTTCTCAAGCACACTATCATTAAAAGGGAATCCAGATGGTTGGGTAAAAAAATTTGATTAGTTTTTTTTTTTTCCTTTTTCTTCTTCTTTCGCTTTTCTTTTTTTTTTTCATGCCCAACACTAAGTCATAGCCAAGTCACAAGTGCTGGATGACACCAAACTTCCAACAATTCTTGGAAAGATGTTGTACATTGTGCCATTAACAGGCTAATCAAATCTGTGAACATGAAGCACTCCAAATTAGCAGATGGGGAGAGAGGGAGAGAGGAGAGAGAGAGAGAGAGAGAGAGAGAGAGAGAGAGAGAGAGAGAGAGCATGTAGCTGAAGTAGAATCTCACAAGCGGAACAAGAGCTATGCATGCCATCAGATGGGCAAGATAAGAGATCGCATATGCAGCCGTGCATCTATGATGTAAATCTAACTGGTTCCTCAGTTCTTATACACTTCCACTCATTCTCATGTAACAGCTCTGACAAGAATGGAGCACGTGTTAAATATCAACAAATAATCTAATTAGCTCTCCATACAATATAGTATATGCTCTTTACACATTAAAGGTGCCACAAAGGTTGAAGTCATGATCCATTTACACATGCATTTATAGAAGCACTGTAACCCTCTTTACACTGAAAATTTGTGCTGTGTACAGGCTTCACACATGTGGTATACAAGTACGCATGCACGTGATAAACAGTCAAATGCGCTGCAGTTTTCAGTCTTCACGGTGCAAAAGTGTCCCTAATTTGAGTAACTTCATACAGGATCACTAATTACCGCTGCTCAGGTAAGGAAAATAATAGTTACATTTTAAAATGATTAAAAGTGAGTATTGTATGGCGGCTAAATGTTTTAGCCATCTGGTTTTTGATAAACATGGAGCTAGCAAAGAGCATAAAAGAGTCATCGAGGCCAGGGAGCAAGAAAAGGCTCGCCAAGAAGTGAAGTCAACAGCACCCCTTGATCAATGGAAAGGCGAATTAAATGAAGAACAATTTAAAACGCTCAAAAATATATTCCTTCTTGTGTTCAGTGAAGCAAAACACCCCCTGCATATGTAACTGTAGCTGTAAAATATCAAATATGAATAACTTTGAAAAAAGTCAAGCTTTAAATAGTTAAGGTACATCAAAGTCACAAGTGCTAGAGGTGCAGGGTGTTAGAAATGCAGTGGCTTGGTGAGCAAAAAGACAATTAGACCAAGTCTCAGGTCCTGTTTGCACTTGTTTCATGCATCTTGACATTTTACATTTATGGCATTTAGCAGATGTTTTTTATCCAAAGTGACTTCCATTCCCTAACTACAGGGAACAGTCTCCCT
Organism: Phenacogrammus interruptus; assembly: GCA_037974425.1. Taxonomy (NCBI): domain Eukaryota; kingdom Metazoa; phylum Chordata; class Actinopteri; order Characiformes; family Alestidae; genus Phenacogrammus; species Phenacogrammus interruptus. Next base: position 3,527,562 of record JBBPCW010000027.1, on the reverse strand, counting down.
GGAGCAACTTGGGCTTAAGGGTCTTGCTCAGGAATCCAGTGGTGGGATACTGAAGACAGGATTCAAGCTCATGATCTCTTGGTCCAGAGGCAAGTATTCTACCCACTAGGCCACCACCATAATAAGGGCTATGTTTGGAATTGGCTTAATCAACATAACAATGCAGGTGTTTTACTGAAATCATTTCAGGAGGTGGCCTCAGATGCATTTTGGCCAGATGTTGCAGCCAGACTACAGGTTAACCCAGTCTTGACATACAACGTTTCGAGTTTATGATGCTCATTTCTACTCAGTTTACATTGTTAGCCTCGTACTTTAGGACTACGTGGGTGAACTAGTTCATATGCATGCGACAGAAGAATACGCAGTAACACGGTGTATGAGTGAGAGAGTATTTCTTTTCCTTTTTCTGTGGCTTAGTTGTGTTTTTAGGATTTTACATCTGTGTTAGCATCGGTAAGTAACTGAGACTAGTGTGTGTTTCGACTTGCACCAAAAGGCAGGTTACATCTCTGTCAAAGGAACGGATCTGGGTCAGAACTCAAGCCCCCCCTGTAGATATATTCAGCAGTCAAAACCTCTCCCAGGACTGTGACAGCACCTCACCCTGCTGTTCCACTTGTAGAGAAGTGACCGCCTTTCTGACCACCACCACTAAAACTTCTAATAGGCGTTTTATCTTTGAGTTTACTTTGGTTGAGCTGGTTGGCTTAAATAAAGCCACAGTTTGGTTCACTCTTACTTTGTCCCATTGTTTTTCTGCCTTTCACAACATTACACTGGTTTTTAACTTGTGTGGTTCATTATGGTGACATCACGGTTATTCTAAAACTTTTTGGGAAATAGTGACTGGCAAAGTGAGGGAATGAGCAGTTTTGTTCAAAACTGTGCTTTTCTTTGTAATGCAATTGTAAAAACAAACAAGCAAACAACACGTGCAATTGGATGTTGTGCATGAGCTGATTTGCATATTACTTGCAACATGCATGTTATTAAAATCATGTTTACAGTTCAAACTGTATGACCAGGTGTACACTGTCAGAATAAAGGGTACCGGTGTAACCTGAATGGTGCCTTTTTCTTCAGAGGTAGTTTATCCTGCCATTGCTGTCATTACAAAATCACAAAACACTTGACGGGAGCAGAAAAATGTTAATGTAGTGCTTTTATTTCAAATCATTTTTGGTTTGTTATTCATCAAGAAAGGTCCAGCCATCAAGAAATGTTCACGCAGTTTTCTTATGACAGAGTCGACATGGACGAAGTAGAGCAGACAGTAACAAACAGTTAGAACAAAGACATAGATAGGGGCCAAATGTTAAAAAGCTATGCGATTGTTCAGCTTTATAGAGACTGGTTTATTAGCAGGGGCCCCTTGAATGAGTGGGGAGTGCGTGTGTTAGCAGTGGTGATAAGGATGTAGCGTGCAGCTCCCTAGAGGAATACTAAGTGTGTGGGAGACACTGGAGTCTTTCAGGTCCTGGCCCTCGGGGGCATGCTTGGTCGGGCAGTCCGGTCAGCCATAATGTGAGCAGGCATCGCCGATGACAGAGGGCCCTGTTCTCACCGCAGGCTGTGGCAAACACTTAAAGCACCCGGTCAAAAAAAAAAAAAAAAGAAAAAGAAAAAGGCTGAGATGGGTTAGGGCTCTTGGGGAGGGGGTTAAAGAGGAATCGTTTATGGTTGATGCTGGTGGATAGTTAAAACATCCCCCAGACTGCACCCACTCGCATCATCCTATTCTCATTTCCACTGACTTCCATGATTATCAAAAGAAAAGCTTATGAAACATGACAATAAAGCACAAAACAGCTAAACCTGAAATCTGTTGAGATTTTCCCCTCAGGTCCCGCATTGAGGTTTGAGGGCAGACTGCTCTGCACATGATTGGCAGAATGTGGATTTTTGGATGTATGCTAATACAAAGTGGGAACAACTGCTGACTTGGCGATTTTCCACCATGTCAGTTTTTGCTAGGCCTCCTTTTTTTTCCCTGTTTCACTTTGTGGGCCAGGCTGTTCGCATTAAGGCACACATTAAAATCCTGTGGCGAACTGATCTGAAAATGTTGTTTTGATATCTCACAATCAGAGAGAAAGTGAACAAGAATAGGAGAGAAAGAGAAAGAGTGGGAGAGAGAGAGAGAGAGAGAGAGAGAGAGAGAGAGAGAGAGAGAGAGAGAGAGGGTGGGGGGCGCGTTTTGCTCTGTGAAATGCAAGAACAGAGGTCCAAAGCAACTTCCTCTCTTTATTCCTGCCTTTCTTTCATTCTGTTCCTCTCCGAAAGCCGGATGAGAGTCATCTTACCAAAGTCCCTGCTGCCCTACAGAAAACCCACTTTTTGGCAGCTCTGTGACCTGTTAACATCTCTAACCCTACAGACCCAACCGGATACTCTCTCTTTTTCCTTCTTTCATCACAAACATACTTTCATGTCTTTTCCCTTTGAACATATGTATCTCTTCATACCATTCCTGAACAAGTTGAGCAGTGTGGCGGGGTGGCAGGGCACATTATCCTCAACCACTGCCAAAAAATATCGTTGCTGTTAAGGGGTGTACATTGTCCGAAACAATTTTTGGGTTGGTGGTTCAAGTCAAAGGAACATCCACATGAATGTATTTACATTTACATTTACGGCATTTGGCTGACGCTCTTATCCAGAGCAACATATAGCAGTGCTTAAGTAGTCCACAACTGTTTCTTAACCTGAAAACAGCTTAAATCCAACTATTTAACCGAAATACTGCACAGTCGGTGCATCTACGCAACACACACAGAGTATCACACTACCAACTTCCCATAGTGCCATGCCTTCACCAGGTAAGTACCACACACAAACACAATACAGGCATTTACATGATGTTAAAGATTCATCTGACCAGGTTACCTTCCTCCATGGTCCAGTTCTGATGCTTATTTGCCCATTTTTCAGCAATTTGTGCTACAATAACTTCTGTGAGATCAGACTAGAAGAGCTAGTGAAAGTGACAATCTGGTCATAGGTGAACACATCACTGCACACAGTGTGAACAGCACGAAATTCACCCTCTGCATTTAACCCATTCACCAAGTGAAGCAGGGGGCAGCCAGGAACACAGCACCCGGGGAGCAGTGTGTGGGGACGGCACCTTGCTCAGGGTACCTCAGAGGTGCCTAGAGGTCTTGGGAATCGAACCCGCAACTTCCTGATCACAGGGCGAATGCCCTAACCACTAGGCTACCAGCTGCTAGCCTTCACTCCCCATGCACAGCAATAAGTCTTGGGTGTAAATATCCCTATCACTGGTTTACCGGTTCACTTTTCTTGGACCACCTATTGTAAGCACAAACCACAGCATAGAGAAACCCCACTTTTGGAGATGGGCGTTTTCTGACCTAAACCATCACAGTTCAGCCCTTAGATCATTTCACTCCATTTTTCTGCTTCTAACCCATCATCTTCAAGAACTGACTGTTCACCTAATGTGATTTTTCAGATTGTGGTCCACAGTTTACATCTGGGGTTGGGTTTAGCTTTTATGGAGACATTAGGAGTAATGAGAAGCCTCACATCTGGGTACCATCCTCAATCCAAGCTTCAGCTGGAAAGGGTAAATCGGGAGCTGGGTTTGGTTTTAACACAGCTATTATCAGAACTATTAGATGAACTATGTTGCTTCTTTCCTTGGACTGCATACACACAATTCACTTAGGCGTTCTTCTACTGTTCCAACTTAATTCGAGTGTGATTTAGGTTACCAGCCACCACTGTTCCTGTGGAACAGGAACCCCAGCTGTGAACGACTGATTCCGATAAGAAGACGCAGTGTGTGAAAACACACATGTCCACATCAAGGAGGCTGTTAGGCATCAAATAGTGCAAGCTGACCGTCACCTCAGTCAGCATCCTAGCTATCAGCCAGTGGATAGAGCATGGTTTGTTTGATTTGACTGTATTTACACATCTGCATCCACATGTCTATACACATGAATGCAGAAAAAACACAAAACCTCTTTGTGTGCAGAGGAATGACTGGTCAGGTGATGAGTGTTTTATATGTTTGTGTTCCAGTGGTTCAAGTACGTGAGCCATGTTTATTTTGCTCCATAATAACATTCAGTGCAGACACAGGTGTTTGTACTTTCATGGTACATTACTTGTCGTGGCTACGGTTTTCACTGTGTTTTTCACTTGCTACCACTTGATTAATGTGTGTGTGTGTGTGTGTGTGTGTGTGTGTGTGTGTGTGTGTGTGTGTGTGTGTGTGTGTGTGTGTGTG